>BQNB010121693.1:0-20415 GCA_026074375.1 Tanacetum coccineum
TATACAATTTTTCTTTCTATTTCATTTCCAATTGTGTGTGTATTAGTTGTTTATTTTTCTAAGTTGCGCCATTTATTTTTGGTCTCACTTAGGGGATTTGATTTACTTCAGCTACTACATTGTTTATTTTTCCGTTTCTCAAAAGGTGAGTTCATATCCTCTTTTTCTATTTACTTGTTTTACAAACTGTACTGGGTGAGATTACATGCTTGTTTTACTTTGTACACAAGTGTTTTAAATTATATGATATCCAGATTATTACTTGAATATTATTTCCTAAGTTACCGCATTGCCATTTAAGTCCCTACCAAATCATGAACCGTTAATTGCTAATGTAGTGAGCGCAAGTGTTATGGATAGATCTATCGGGACTGACAATCCCCAACTGGAATTTCTGGTCACAAGTTGGCCATGGTGCATTTAACATTTTGAGGAACTTGTAGGCTGTTTTGGCAGACACCCTATATTTATCTTGGGGCACTGACAGTTAAGGTTTCGGATCATGAGCTTAGTGCAATAATACATGTTTTGGACTACGGAATATGTTTCGTAGTCTGCTATTACTTAAATCTTGTGGTCCACACTTTTATCGATAAACCGATGAATCCACTCAACCATTGTGTTGACTTTTAGCATGTTTAATTTCAGGTCCTAAGGTATGAAATTTGGATGGGAGTTGCGGGGATAATCGTGAAGATGGATTTTGTGTTTTCTTTAAATTCGATGCACTCTTTAACTTTGAAAACATATGTCATCTTTTGAAATCGTGAAGCTTTTGTGTTACTGTGGAAACCGTAGAGGGGGGGTGAATGCGTTTCCTTTTAAAAACTTTAAATCTTTTGTATCAATTATTAAATCACTCTCTGCCGGCGGTCCCATAAATATATGGGGGCCGCCTAGTACATCAGGGGGCCGCCCTATTTAAAGGGACCGCCTCCAGAATAGGTTTTCGGACTAGATCATTTGTGTCAAATCACCAATCAAGTTTGACGCAATATGAGAAGTGTCGATAATGGATTTACAATTACTAGTGCATATTCTACCAATATATCCACACTCACAATGTTTACTACAAAGAGCTACACAACCATGACTAACACAACATAGAAAACAATTCACACAATCATAAGCACAATGCAAGTGTAATAGTAAAGCGATAAATGTAAAGACATAAGTAAAGAGAAAGGTAAAATAAAATGCAAACCGACACGATGATTTATAGTGGTTCGGTCACGAACCTCCTCTTTGCCCTACTCCACTCCTCAAGTATCCAACTTAAGAGTTACTTCACTAATCAACAAGCTCCCTTTCGACGAAGAAAACCTTATACCAATGATTACATTATTTTTTGACACTAAGCTAGATGTCGAGTCCTTCTTCAGGTACAACCAAATCCGTTATGTTTTATGGCCCAACATAACAAACCTTGTGTTTTATGGCCTAAACACATAAACCACGTCGCTTACATTATTTTCCAACACTAAGCTAGATGTCAAGTCCTAATCTTAGCTAGAACCAATCTACCACTACACTAATGTATTTTAAGGCCCAAAATACTAACCAACCCATAATAAACCCATCCAATTATATACATCATTTGGATCTACACACTACTAAATATTGGAAGACATGGACTCGATCTATATGTAACAAATGTTACAAATGGACTAACTAGACTACATAACTTCGTTCTTGAAGAGAGCCGAAAGTTCTTCTCTGCAATATGGAGAGAAAGGAAAGAGTAGAAGATTGGATCACATTTAAACAAGATTAAACAAGGTAAATGATCAAAGATTTAGAGAGATTTAGTGAGATCTAGAGAGAGATAGTACTAAGAGAAATTCATGTAAAAGGGTTGTAAAAATAGTTGGAGGTGACCCACTGTTTATAAGAGCTGAAAAACAGCCTGTCAGGAAACGACAGTCCTAGATATATAAAGGGGCCGCCAAATAATTAAGGGGGCCGCCGACCGAATTAAGGGACCGCCCCGACAAACGCTCCTGTTTTTGTCTTTTTGTGGTGACAAACTTGTCTGGTAAAAGTGACACTTATTTTAGGGGGAAATGACCAGATTTTGAAATTCAAAATAATTACCAAATAAAACATTTCTTTATAAATAAAAAATAATTTGTCTAAATAATTTTTGAGAAATAGTTTTGTTGTATTTTTAAACCCTATTGAGTAAAACTAATTTTCCTAGAAACTATATGATAAAAGAAAATTTTCTAAAAAAGAATTATATTTTTTTTGATTATTTTTCTATTTTTTATGATTTTTTAAAGTTCTTAATAAAAATAAATGTTTAAAAATACTAAACTAATTATAAAAATTCCGAAAAAATTACTGAAAATAGCTTGAACTAATAAGAACCTAAGAAAAATAAGCTTGGTTACACAGCTTATCGAATAAGCTGTGTAATAAGCTTAAACAACTTATTGTACTAAAGAGGCCAAAATGTATATAAGTAATAGATTTTGTGAATCTATAACGAAAAAGACCCCAGGGCACGTTGGTTAGAGGTGTGTGGTGTGAGGCGTTTATAAAGGTTGAGGATGTTGAGGTCGGGGGTTCGAGCCTTGCTCACCCCCGATTTCCATCTTTCTTTTTTTTTATTTTTGAAAACTTATCAAAGTTATAGAAACTGTGAAATAAGCATTTTTAATAAAAGAAACTTTTTAGATATTCCTAAATCAGACTTTTAAAAGACAAAAAAAAATTTTAAATTTATTTTTTAAACTTTTTTATATAAAACTTAAGGAACTTGAAACCATGAAATAAGCTAAACATAAGACGTAATAAGCTACTTTTAAACTAAACTTAGCTATAAGCTAATCTGAAATTAGAAAAAAAGCACTAGATTAAAAGTCATAAGCTGAAATTATGAAATAATTCCTTTTAGAAAAGTTTTAAACCAAAACTGCCCTTTGACAGGTACTTTTGAGCTGAATTTTAAGCTAAGCAACAAGCTTTTAAGAAGTGAAACTTGTTTTTTTTCTAAAAGCTTGACTCAAAGACTATATGAAAAAATACTTTGGAAGTCTATGGAAAAACAATTAGCTTATTGAATAAAAACTTGTGAAAATAAGACTGGCATCACAGTCAGGTAATCGTAACTTTTGTTTTTCAACTTAAAGACAAATTGCTTATTTAGAAGCTAAAAAACAGATAAGCAATGAAACTTTTTGATGAAAACTAATTTGAAACAGCTAAACTATGACCCCTATTCTACTTATATTCCAAAACTCAAAGCCTATAAACCAAAATCACCATCTGAAAATTAATCATGAAAACAACTTCTTGTCTTTTATTAATACTGATGCAGTTGACATGCATATGAACCAAAACTCAAAACCTATTATGCAGACATAAGGGACTTATTTTAATACCTTTAAAACACAAAACCAAAGCTAATTAGGACCATGTCATTAACCAAAAATTACTAAAGCTTATGATGCAAGTGAACCTTAACAGATTAAGGCTAATATCTAAAACTCGACTTAGAAAAAAAAACCTTTAACTTGATTCTAATCTAAATGATAAACCCTACTCTATCAAACTAAATAATAAAGTTTAAAGCAGATTCAAAAGACCAAGTGGTCACAAACAGCATTAACTTGTGGTTAGTGCTGTTGATCCAAACACCCCTTTAAGCTCTAAATAAGCTAAAACAGATTTCATAAAGTAAACTAATATTTCATTGATTTAAAAACAGATTACATAACTTGGAATTGAAAATACAAAAGCTTAATGAGAAATTAATTTATTAATATCTAAAAATAGAATAAGCTATCTTAAGAAACTAAAAAAATGCAGGAAAGGAAGATATGTGTGTGTGAGTGAGGAGCTCTATTTATAGCCTTGAAGAGATGCTTCTAGGTCCTAAATTTTGTTAAACGCTCCCCTTAATCCTGGCCCTTCCTTCATCTCTAATCATTGGATTTCAATTTTTGTCCGTTGATTAGTTTTGATCAGCACGGTATTGCCAAAATGCATTTCCGTGTTCAGAACTTGGCGTTGCTTGCTTCTTTTTGTGTACCCTATTTTAGTGACATAATATCCAATGAATTTGGATGTTTTCTTGTTAGACCCGCGTGTCATTCTTCTTGGGTTTCAACCAATCAAAGTCAATCAGAGTATTCATTGCCAAGGTGTTACTTTGGTGACTTGATGATAAAGGACGGCCACGGTCCTTAATTTGATTTTTACACTCTGACTGTGAGTGAGGTTAAAACTAAAAAAGGAAGAAATATATTCGTAACATAAATCAATCGCTGTTCCCGGTTATTATGAAAAGGGTATCGCCTCGCTGTTGATTATATTTTGACTCCGGGTTTTTTTGACTGGTCGGGTAGTATTTTATAAATAAAAGATTTAGGCCAAGAAGTGGTTACTGTGTTTTTGGGTGGTGTTGTTCTGTAGTAAGGTTAACAGGTTTTGGATTTGGGGTTTTATAAGAAGATTAACGGAGCCGTTATACTTTTATAATAAAAAGATAACGGTGTTAGGGCTTTAGGGGCTTTATGAATTTTGATTTAAAATTAAGGGTTATTTTGGAGTTTTGAAAGGTTTTTGTTCTAGTAGTTGACCAATGTTGACCAATAGATGGTTGCTTTTGGTTGACATGCACTCATTCTCCATCTTGTTTGTACACTCTATCATTTCCCGTTAACTTGGAATTTCTGTTTAGACGCCTTAAAAAAATATCACAAATCTCCAATCATATCAGACACCACCTCCCCCCCCATCCAAACATACAAACCCTCCAAAATAAAAAACATTTACAAAAATAAAACAACATTCACATATAAAACCAACACCCATAACTCAAACCCATCACTAACCACAAAACACCCCACAAAAAAACATCATCCCCACATACCCACACCCACATACCCCACTCCATACTACTAAACCCTAACACCAAACCAAAAAAAATACTCCACCCGAGGCGCCATATCATGTATAATATGTCAAATGGGTGAGATTAAGAAATCCCTACATTAAGAGTATACTAGTAGTATCAACTCTAAAACAACAACCTTAATCAGTCTAGACTCAATAGATCATACTCAGACTACCATCCCTCCCATCTCCACACAAAACCGCTCACCCACTCCTAAACCTCATCCCACACAAGCCAATACCACCACATAAAATATCTTACATTTTCTCCTCTATCTCCCACCCTTAATCCTTATCAATATATAAAATCACTAAACTCCCTTAACATCTCATTACTTATCTCCTACTTCCCTCCCCTAAACTCTCTCTCAGCCTCATCTCACTCTCTCTCTTCACCGCCCCACCTCCTCTATCAACACACCCACCTCCCTCACCCCATCTCACTCCCACCTCAACCACCACCTCTCCTCTCTCTCTCCTCCCATCACCCCCCCATCTCCACCATATTACAGAATTCATCATAAAAGAGAACACACAGAACACGACCTCCTAAAACAATATCCTGATGAAATGTTACTTGTGTATATGTACTTAAGTAGAGTACAGTAGAATCCTAGATAAATATATCACCAAAACTGTATTGTTGGGGACAATGTAACTCTCTAAATTTTAAGATGTGGTGCAATATGATAAGCAGGTGTTATCAGAGAATGATATTATCCTCATGTATCTTTTTCTACTAAGAGTTACCTTGACTATCTATCAATGAAGTCTCTAGCTGTTTATTTTTATTTAGAGGAGTGCGCACGCGTCTCAAGGTGTGTGTGTGTGTGTGTTTCTATCATTCTCTCTCGGTAATTTGTAATGTAGTACATATATATAGATATAAATGATGGATTTGTATGGTTTTACTCTCATTGTACTACCTCCATCTCCCAACCAATACAATCCCCTCTCACACTCGGCACTCACTCTCTTCAGACTCTCTCTGAATATGGTGTGTGTGTGTGTTTTTATTTCTAATTTAACAGATTAATAATAAGTTTTTATTTAGTGACTTGTGTATTTAATAAACTAAACATCCCTGTTTAATACCACTCTCTTCACTCTCCGCTATCTCTACCACCTCACCTCTCATACTACACCGCACATAATCACTCTCCTTCATATAGTCTATTGTACATTATAAAATCATACCTTTTAAGAGAATTCGGGGTTGTTAGAGTGGGTTCATGGGCTTATTATGAGGTGTTGATATAGAGATAGAAGAGATTCAGATGGCTCAAGACGTTCGATGCAATTTAATGATTCGTGAGATCTTGCAAGTGCTCCCCCTATCGTGTATGTTCCCCCTTGTCTTGGGATGAGTGTAAATTTATAGTTGTGGATAGAATGCGGTGAGGCGGCGATTTCTATTGTTGTGCTACAGATAAGAAGTTAGTGCTCGAGGCTGGGGTTGTGTGTGTGTGTGTGTGTGTGTGTGTGTTATAGAAATGTGTTAGTAGGGAGGGATAGACATGCACTTGATTATTCACTAAAGTAGAGTAGAGAGATAGATATTTGACAAGAAACAGTGCTCGAAAACTAGACACAAGTTCTCTCTTATTAGTTGTTGGGAGTAAAAACACCTAAACGATGAGGAATTAATAAGAATCGGAGTGTGTATGTTTACGGAGAAGAAAGATTAGACCGACTTTTAATAAACGAGGGAATAGGTATTGTTTTATTGATTGACACAAAAATATTATGAGAATGACCTTTTAAAAGTAGACGAATGACACTTAATATCTTGGCAAAATATGTCAAATATATATATATATATATATATTTTTATATTATTATATATATTATATATATATATATATATATATATACTTTAAAAGAATAAAAAGAAAAATAAGACGAGGATGGAGACGATGTGCTCTTGGATGTGAATAAAAATGATTCCATAGAGCCGAAAAGTGAGAAAGAATGAGCGATACTAAAGAAGGAACATGTTGACGAGAGGTTGATAGAAAAGATTTATATATCATTTGCACTAACAATTGATGTGCATATGATCCTATCGAAGACAAAGGTAGATAAGTGGGAATTTAAAGGTTTGTTTGGTGTTTTGTTGGTTGACAATGTTGAGGAACAAAGCGGGATGTGAAATGTGGTGGTAGTTCTTTCATGGTGGAATAATATTAAGAGACTCAACAATGTGGTGACTCAATAACACTTGAAGATTGAATATCTTCTTTATGTTCTTCACTTTCTAGAAAGTGGAAAGTTTTACGAAGGAGTGACATTTGCATTTCGTAAATTAAAGTAAATTTTGGATGAAATAATTAAGTGTCAATATTGGCTTGATATATAGGAGGAATTCTAATAGTAACAAGACTATTAGAAGAGAGAAGAAACGTATAGAAGTGAGAAGAAACGTTAGAGATGAGGAGACTCATTAGAAGTGAAAAGGAACGTTTAGAAGTGAGAAGAATCATCTATGATTTGAGATAAGACGTATGCGAGATGTGAGGACCAAGGTTTGTATGTGAGGGGATTTAATGTGTAGTGGTAGATTGTGAGTATAGTGATTGTAAGGATTGAGTTTGAGACTGAGACGCATTTCATTATGAAATTCACTTGACTTTTGACAACATAAGCAACGACGCTTATGAGTGTTGGGATATGATGATGACCCATTGATCTTTAGAGAGATATTTGGCATAGGTTTTGGGTTGTTAGACGGTGTGAGTTAGTATAGCAAAAAGAGAAAGAGAGAAAGGGTGTTCATTTTATGATTTAAAAAAACAAGATGACACATGTCACATGCCTGCTGCCGGCGGTCCCGGCCATATCTGGGGGCCTCCAGAATAGGTCTGGGGGCCGCCAGACCGCCAACAGGGGGGATGTTTGGGAAATTGATGAATTTTTCGAAAGAAGTGACATTTTAATTTGCATTTCGCAAGTTGAAAGTGCTTAAAATACTTCGGATGAAGTAATTAAGTTGTCACGACACGAAATGGAACAAATACTAGAATCGAGACACATGAAGAGAAAAGAACGATTTACGGAATGTGTTCCATCATTTCTAGACCAATACGAAGATAATTTAACGATTCGCGATTGAGGGGTAAAGAAAGAATGTCGGTGATGTTATCTTCAGACGCAACCTTTTTGATGGAGATGTTTCCTTTTGGACATTGTCTCGAAGGAAATGGTGACGTATCTTCGGTGTGTTTCGTACGCGAAAATAATAATAATAATAATAATAATAATAATAATAATAATAATAATAAAGAAAACAAACGAAGATGGAGGCGACGAGCTTGACAATGTCAAGACGGATGGTGGTCTTCTCAAGTATTGTGAATGTTCATAGAACAATCACATGACGAGGTATAAGGGTATCTTAAAGGTGGTAGCGGAAATAACCGAGGAAAGAGATTAGCCATCTCTATGGTTGTAGAGGCGTGGTTGAGTAAGAAGGAAGATGTGTGATCGAAAGACAAAGAGCATTTGCATTGAAGAAAAAAAATATTTTCGTCAAAGAAAAAGAATGTTTCGTCGAAGAGAAAATGAAGTTTTCGTCGAAGAGAAAAGGAGAGCGTTTTAACTTATGTTGTTGAAAGGCTTGAATAGGGATTTTCGGATGTGACCTTCAATATTTGCGATTGCAAGTTAAAGATACTTGAATATCTTGGATGAAATATTTAAGTTGTCAAATCTACTTGGAAGGGTATTAGATTTGCATCTAACTTTTTCTGACCAAATGAGTGGCTTTTTTTGAAGAAAGAAGGGAGATGATGATTAAGGAAATGTTGTGAAGGAAGACTCTAGAAAAATTTAGACCATTTTATAACTCTTTTGTAAATTTAGATTAGTGAGGCTGGGCGCGGAGACAGATATTCTAGGTGGAGATAAAAGAAAAAATATATACATGAATGTATAAGGACATAATATATATATATATATTATAATATATATAATATATATATATAATATATATATATATATTTATATTTAAATTATATAATATATATATATATAAACATGAAGTTTGTCTAAGCATGCATCTGCTACATAATAATCAACAAGATTAATGTGTAAGACTGTATGACATCTAAACATTATTTGTCATACATCAACCTAATATAGTGTAGGTGCATAATTAACATGTAAGTCGTGTAAGATGACGCAAACAAAACATGATAATTTTAAATGCAATCATCATGTAAAACATGTTAGCATTTAGCATTTAGGAGCATGTTTTATTTAGATAAACTAAGAGATATTTTATCTAAATTGCTAGAAAAAGGCAAACGCCTTTACAATAGACATGCATTCAATAGCTAAGCAAATAAACGTTGAGCATCAAGATAAACATGAAGGCATATATTTGCATTACATTGGAGCAAGTTATCATCTTGAAACTTTAAAAACACATACGTGAGGTGCAAGTAGTCTAGATTGACTAAGAAGAAACCTAATTTCTACTTGCTTAGTGTGCACTCCTAATGAGACACAAGGTCCGTCAATGTAGACTATCATTAGGCATATTTAGGAAGAACCATTTAATAAAATTAGAGAATGAATATGATACTATCACTAGTGGTGCTCAATTTAGGCTAAACACGACCATTTTTATGGGTTATACCATGAACCCAACTTCACTCTTGGAAGCAATTCCACCGTTAGGTCAAATTGAATTTCTAGTGCAATAGATTCTCCAGTAGTCATTCTCAAGTTAGACAAAATAGAATACTTATATTTGCCTAATGAAGTGTAGCAAGGATGAAATTTGTATTGTCTCTTCATATAGGGCCTAATATGACTTAACTAATCATGCTTTAATTCCGGTTCATATAATCCTAATCAAGATGTGTGGAATTCTACGATTGAATGAGAGCGAAAGCAAATTGTTGTAGGTATAAGAGAGAATGAGTCATCTAGGACCTAGGAGTATGCTAAAGAGTGACAATGTGTAATGCTCTATAATGAGAGTGTTAAAAGAATACACCTTTGCATGTCTTTTATGAAAGAAATCCAATTAAGGTTATTTACCTTAATAGATCTTGTGAATGTTTCTTTGTATAAATAATGATGATTTACTAAAGGATAGTTACATGTATGTTGGACTTTTAAGAAAGTGATTCATAAGAGGAAGATGTTTTAAATCTAATGCCATAGGGCGGATTTACCCAAACTAAAGATAATTCTAAGACAAAGGATCCATCGATCCGTGGAGGTGCCAAATTTGAACAAGGATCATTTTCTTATTGTTTGGGAGATGGTGTTGACATTAGGTTATTAGGAGAATCTTATATAAGTTATGAGAGTTCTCAATTTGAGTTTTCGGAAATGACATCCAAGTCTTGCTCATCAAGTTGGAGTACTTATGAGTTTCCTGATGGAAATTTATAAGTCGTCAATCCTACTCAGAGTGTGTTAAGTTTAGCATGTATAATTTGACCATAGCTAATAACACAACATTTGAACACTTTAGACTCAATGAGACATCTTCATTGCAAGTGTGAGTTGCAATTTGATGACTAATCTTGTTGTCTTACAATCGACTTCGTGATTTCATGTAATAACCGAGGATGGTTAAACATGTAGACTCGGAAAAATATCTATGGTCATTTGATTGATATTTTTGTGATCTAGATAAATCCTAGTCTCGATTTCATGTTCATATTTCAACTTTGTAAATAGATTAAATGATGAGATTGATTATCGTTTGAATAACAATCATCTTCATATTCAAAATCCTCTTACGATCAATTATTGAAAGAAAGCACGATAATGGTTTGTGGAATATGTTCAATTCTTCCTAATTCGTGACCTTAGGATGGTTTAAAGGATTCTCATTTATTGAGGAAGAAAAAATATTTGCCATATTGGTAAAGTGAAGAGAGAGTTTTTATAAAAGATAGTTTGAGTTTTGAGTTGTTGCTTTAAATTGTTTTTGAGCAAAGTACATATTTAGTGCGTTTTGCATGTTTGGCTTTTCAGGGTGATGACGACTTTACCAATTGCATTGCCAAGGTTTAAATTAATTGAATATTTTAGACAAGACCATTCAAGTCGTCATTCCTACTTTCATGTGTAAATTTTATTGCTATATTGCAAATATTTTGGAACAAATATATTGGACAAGTAGACTTAATTGACATCATCTACACAAGTGTGAGTTATGATCTGATGCATATTCTTATCGTCTTGGAAGAGGATGTCGTTATTTTCATATCAATAAAGTGTGATTGAGTATGTAGGTTTAAGCTAATATCTCTTGTTATATTTTAATATAATCTTAAAGCCTAGACAATAAGAATCTGATTTCTTGTCCTACTTCGAAACTTGTCAATTAGAATTCGATAAATTTATTCAATCATTAGTTTGAATATGAGTTGATTTATATTCCAAATCTTTCTTGACCCTCACGAACACTCTTTTAAAAGAAAACAAATAAAGGTTTTCACAGTGTGTTCCATTAATCCTAATACTAGTTGTAAGTGTGAGGTTGATGAATAATGACAAGTTAATTTCTCTATCAGGAATGGTCATATGTTTTTGCTTGTACGCAAAAACTATTTTGTTGTTATGATAGTATGAATAGTTTTTGACATTTAATTTAGTGTATGTATTTTTTTCTAGATCCATTTTAATACAACACACATCTTTTGTTAAAAAAGTCTATTTGTATATATAAAGAATATAATTATGGTGTGTTGTATGTCTATAGAACAATGCAAGCAAAGCAAAGTTTAACAAAAAAATACAAGTTCTTTTACTTTTAAATACTAATGTTATTATATGATATTTTTCTTTTGTTTAACCAACCACACTTTACCAAAAAGTGGATGGTACATCAACTCACCAAGTTTCATGTACAAAGAGTTGATATGGTAATAAATCCACCATGGAATTTACCTTTTCTAGGTGCCAAAGGATTGACTAGCCCTGAGCAAACGCCTACAAGTAAAGGCATATCAAATCCGTTCATGGCTATAATGGTTTGCCAAAAACCATATGGTATTCAACTCACTAATATTTCACGTACTGAGAGTTAAAATGGTTTTCAGTCGACCATGGACATGCACCTTTCTGGTGGCCAAAGGACTGACTACTCCAGAGTTAATGGCTAACTGGTAGAGAGACATCAAATCCATTCAAAGTTTCAATGATTCACCTCTCACAGGAGTTAACACACCTGGAAGTGATGAGAATAGTCTGAAACTATATGATTTGATGTACATATAGTCAATGTAGCTGTTTAAGTATTGCTGATATGAAGTGTTGCTGAAAAGTGTTGAAGAATAGTTGCTGCCAAGATCAAAAAGAGATGATTTGAAGAATTGCAGCTCAAGAATAATTCGAAGAGTTTTGTTTACAACATCCTCAGGAAGCTCAAATTGAAGACACTTGAAGAAACTTGAAGTTCACAAGTGAAGATCAAGTTAGGGGAGGATTGTTGGGAAATATATTGTAAAAGACTTAATACTGGTAGTATAACAGTTAAGTCTGGTAGTATTAGTTAGTTCTGGCAGTACTAAGTTAAGTCTGGCAGTACTATAGTTAGTACTGGTAGAGTGGCAGTACTATAGTTAGTACTGGTAGTGTTTAGTTAAGTCTGTTTATGTAACAGAATAGTGATAATAGTTATCTTAGAGATATTTTAGGAGATATCTTAGGAAAGGATATGCATTATCCTTTCACACGTTTTGTAAAGCCTTCTAGGGTTTCCTTGGTGTATAAAAGGAACCCTACGGCATAGAGTTTTATATATAACAAATAGAAGCATTGAAGCTTAATAGAAATCAATAGCAAAGTTAGTATTATATTCTTCTTAATACTTGTGTTAAGATTCCGCATTAACACTTGATATTCATAGTCAGTGTCTCTCACATAGTTGATTTGGATTTATTCAAGTTAGCTATTGGCTTACAAAAGGCTAATCAGATCCAAAACCAAGGACCTATTGATCAAACCTTTTGATGGACCACGGTTTAATTACTTAGTGGTTAGTATTGGTATGATAAACCCATAGCTACATTTAAGGGGATTTAAATGACTGATCAATTATCTTTGAAATGGCATTGGATCTGACTTTCTACGGACTTACAGTTGATTTTATATGATTTTTCGAAGTTTGCCAAAAACTGACGAAACAGACAGGCGGCCCCCATAAAGGTAACGGCCCCCAGATATATTTGGGGGCCGCCCGAACATTTATGGGACCGCCATCAGTGACTCTAAAAGACGTTTTTTTGTTCAAAATCATTTTGTAACTTAACTATAGAACATAGGACTTTAAAAAGTTGTTCCAGTATATAAATTTCATGTTTTAGACATCATTTCTACTCTTACGACATAGACAAACATAAGTTGACACTTTGAAGTTCTTTTGAGAAAATTTTCCTTCAAGCTAGTATACGAAGTATATTTAATAACAAAACTAGTACGAATCAAACAACAAAACACTTTTCATATTTAATCCCCCTTCATGGGTAATTTGATACATGGATCGTACTCTATTTTAAAAACTATTTGTTTTGAAAACTAGAGCGACCTGCTCTGATACCAATTGTGGAAACCGTAGAGGGGGTGAATACGTTTCCATTATAAAAACTTTAAGATCAAGGATTAAATCACTCTTCTACCGGCGGTCCCATATATATATATGGGGGCCGCCAAGTATATCAGGGGGCCGCCTGATTTATGGGACTGCCTCCAGAAGAGGTTTTTGGACTAGATCTTTTGTATTAAATCACCAATCAAGTTTGACGAAATATGAGAAGTGTCGATCATAGGTTTATAATACCTAAAGCATATTCTAACAACATAACCACACTTACACTATTTAGCACAAAGAGCTACATAACTTTAACTAACAAGATATACATAACCATTCACACAATCATGAGCACAGTGCAAGTATAAAAGTAAAACAATAAATGTAAATAAATAAGTAAAGCGAAGGGTAAAAGAAAATGCAAACTGAAATAATGATTCGGTACGAGCTCCTCTTTTCCCTACTCTATTCTCGAGTACCAACTCGAGAGTACTTCACTAATCCAACAAGCTTCCCCTTTCGCGGAAAAAACCTATACCAATGCTTACATTATTTTCCGACACTAGCATAATGTCTGTCCATCTTCGGTACAACCAAACCCGTTATGTTTATGGCCCAACATAACAAACTTGTGTTTTAGGATGGCCTAAACACAAAAACCGCGTCGCTACATTATTTCCGACACTATGCAAGAATGTCGAGTCCTAACTTTAGCTATAACCAATCTACACTACGCTAATGTTATTTTTAAGCCCTAAAATACTAACCAACCCACAATAAACCATCTAAATCTATACATCATTTGGATTACACACTACTAAAGATTGGAAGACATATAATCCATCTATATGAAACAAATGTTACAAAGGACATAACTAGACTACACAACTACGGATCTTGAAATGACCGAAGTTTCTTCTCTTGCCCTGATGAAGAAGGAAAGGAGGTAGAAAATATTGGATTCATAATTAAACAAGATTAAACAAGTTAAATGATCAAAGATTAGTGAATCTAGAGAGAGAAAGACTGAGAGAAATACATGCAAAGGTAGTGAAAATCAGTTGGAGATACCCCTATTTATAGGAGCAGAAAGTTGACATCTGGCAACGGCGGTCCCGCAGGTCCCTATATATAAGGGGGCCGCCATGCTATAAGGGGGTCGCACCTAGTACACCGCTCCCTTTTTTTGACTTTTAGATGAGGAAGGTTTGTCATCTGGTATAGAAGGCTTTCATTTTGGGGGAAAACAATTTCAAATTTTTATTAAATAAAACCTTTCATATATAAGAGTATTGTGTGTATAATATATTTATGAAAATACTTTTGTAAAATGAATGTTAATGAAAAAAAATATATTTCTTTGATATCTACAATTTTAATTTGTTTGTACATACCTTATGTGATTTACATCGGGTGCAAACCAAATGTTGGTGTGCTGCAGACTTTAGACATCGAGGTTGTTGATGCATGTCATCTTTGATGATTTGTGATTACGATTAACTTACTACTATACGTTATGTAATTACAAGTTAACATGTTTGTTCATCACCAAAGCAGAAAGAGAATTCGTATAGATTAATATCGTAAATATATTTGCACTAACTTACAAATGTATGTTGAAGGATAATGACGCTTTTAAATAGGGGACTCCATGCGAACCTCTGATATTTTATAATGCATCGAATGTTACTTATTAAAAAACATCTCTTTGAAGTTGTTTCCTATATCTTGTTTGTTGTACTATGACGTGGCACCCCATTATTACCATTCCGCTGCTACCTGATTTTGGGGGTGTTACAGATTGGTATCAAGAGCCAAGGTTATAGGGAACTGGGTCATTTTCAAAACCTAGTCTATAACCAAAATTTAATAAAAAACTTTTCTTTCATTTTCAAAATACAGAATCCTTCATCGCTTACCCGATATCCGCACGCGTATTCCCCGATCCTTACTTACTTTTCCGATTATCATTATTGTATTATATGGTTTATACATAATACTTGGTTAAATTTCGATCCCTTACGTCTATCTTCTAGTGTATTGCTATTCATTCGTATCGGTCGATTATATAAATATTGACCATTCTGATTAATGATGTTTATTTATAAAAGCATCACCGTTTAAATTATAAAAATTTAATTTTATAATTGTTTAAAATAACTATCATTGTGAAATTTAATCTTGTGGCTATGTGGATTCATTATAGAATTGCATACTGTATTGATGATAAATTCATGATTATTATGATATTCTTATTTTCTCCGGTAGTATCATATACCTCGACTCGACGTACTCTTACAAATTCTTACCGGATTTGTACACATAATGTTTGACAGGATCCATCCGCCCAGGAAATTTGAGGAAGAATTGTTACAGGTTGGGTTAAAACGTATGGCTAATGCTATTGAAGAATATTAAAGGTCTAGGCTAATTAGATAGTGCAGAATTCAGGAGAAAAACTGTGAATTTGTTTTTGTGAGGCAATGTGAATGTGCAGGGTTGTTCGCACAAGACTTTATGGAAAAGATCCTTTCACTCTTTTACGGAACGAGGGTGATTGTTGTTTTTAAGGTGTTGGATAGCGAAGAATGGGGAACAAGATTTTTTGAATTTTCAAGTGTGCCAAAGAAGATAAATTATGTTTTACTGCTATACTTTCGAGGTTCGAGCTTAACATGGTGGAATGGAAAAGTCACACACCCTAGGGAATCCGCCAATGCTAACCGTATTCCCTGTACTCGAATTAAAGACGATGATGACTACGTAATACTGTCCAGCAACCGAAATCCAAAAGAGAACAAACTTTGGACTCTGACTCTGACAGGAGACGATATTGAGGCTTACAGCAATCGCTTCCACAAACTGGTTTTGATGTGTCCTAAATTGGTGCCCACTGAAAAGAAGAAGATTGAAAAGTACGTTCCGTGCGGTTTTCCTTGAAATGAACAAAAGAAATAAACTACTTAAGAAGCCTGCAAAACTTCATGATGCCGATCAACATGGGCCCGATGAACTGGTTGAGCAAGCCGTTATGGATAGGGCTGCAAGAATTTGGGTAAAAGTCATAAAAGGAAATGGGAAGACCACCAAAAACACCAACAACAATAACCCTAACTAACAACAAACTGCAACCGAAACAAAACAACCAACTACAACAACCAAACAAAGAGCTGTAAACTTTCCATGGGCCTATGGACAGCATGCCCCGAGCTAAGAGTAGCGTTATCCTGGGAATCTACCAAGATGCCACCATATCATACTCTCCACCATAATGCACAATAGCCCTCTAAAAATAAAAAAAGTGTCCAGAGGTGACAATGAACGGGTCATCGTTAGAAAACTGAGACTAGGGTTTCCAAGACATTAGTTACCCCCCTTCAGGATGTTGACTTGTAATGGATGCGTGAAAAAGGACATAATAGATTACAAGTGTATAAAAAGTAAGGAACCAGCAGAAAAGGGAGCACGTGGGAGAGCTTACGTGGTGGTGAAAAATTGCGCAGAATCCGAATGTGGTCACGGTACGTCCTTCTAATGATCACATACGCTTGTATCCTCTATGATTCTGGTGCTAAGAAGAGTTTTGTATCTTTTGCTTACACCATTTTATTGATCTTGCCCCAACCCTCTTTAAATACTAATTAATGAAGAAGAGTAAGCAGATGGAAAGGTTTAGTAACCAACACTGTTTTACGAGTTGTTCCTTAATTTTGTATAACCATTGTGTTCAAAATTGACCTACTCCGACCCGACTAGATTTTGATGTCATTGTGGCATGGATTGGTTTTCAAACCACCGATCTGTCATAGATAGTTATAAAGGATTGTCCTTAATTCCCACTACCGAACGCGAATTTCTTGAAGTCCAAGGCGAGAGTCCGGAAAAGGATCCTATAATCACTTTTGCTGTCAATCAATGCTGATGAAAAGAAGGCTTAGATGACATTTATAAATTGTCCGAGACTTCCCTGAGTATTTCCAATGACAGCAGGTTTACCTCCTGTGCGAGAGATATAAATTCGCTTCGACTGATTTCAGGCGCGTTGCCAGATTGTTTAAAATCGCCATACCGATTAGCTCTGTCAGAATGTCAGAGCTGTCAAACCCAGCCAAAGCGTTCAAGAGAAGGACTTCATTTGACCCAGTCATTCTCCATGGGGAGCACCTGTACTATTGGTTAAGAAGAAAGACGGTGCGATGAGAATGTATATTGACTACAGGGAATTAAATAAGTTGACTATAAAGAACCGCTACCCTCTTCCCCGAATTGATGACTTTTTGACAAATTACAATGTGTGTTTGTTTCTCCATGAGAAAGATCCTCAGTTATCTGGATATCACTGTTAAAGAGTTAGAGAAGAAGACAAACTGAAGACCGCGTTTAGAACACGTTTGGCATTTTTAGTCACGGTCATGCCTTTTGGGCTGACCGAACGCACTATCAAAGATGTTTTGACTTAAGAACCGCGTTCCTGCAACCGATTTGGACATATTCGTAATTGTGTTCGATTGAATGACATCTTAATCTACTCAAAAGTCATAAGAAGAAACATGAAGTCCACCTGAAGCACATTTTTAGACTTACTCAAGAAGAGAATTTGTATGCAAATTCACAAAGTGTGAATTTTTTGGTTACAAGAAGTCCAGTTCCTAGGACGTGAGGTCAACCGTGACGTATTTATCCCCCACCCCTTTGTCCTACGTGGATCCTAGCAAGGTGAGTCGGTCAATAACTTGGAAGACCCCTAATCCGCCAACAGAAATCCCATTCAGTTTTAGGATTGGCTGTTACTACCGAAGATTTATTAGAATTTTCTCTTAAGAACCCAAGAACATCTCACCCTGTTGACACAAAGAATAATACAAAATTGTTAGGGCGATAAGCAAATTTGGAAACTACCAAAGTGTACGGTCACTTCCAATTTGTAACAGTCTTAGCTCGATAGTTAGTATATATGATTAGATAATAAATACTATCCGGCCCAAGGCCCATATGGAGCCCAACTAAGCCCATAGCCGCCTCCATAGTAGTATCTAAGTCCCTCTCCTATCTTGAGAGGTAGGTTGTTCCATTTTTTCCATTTAGTCCATTTATACAATTCATCCATTTTTCCATCCAATATCTCTCAACCCACACTCACCTCTTGTTCATGGTTTGAAACTTATAGATATACTATTATCTTCAATTGGTATCAGAGCCCATGGAGTGGTGTGTTTAGTTTTTGTTTGTTTGTGTTCAAGAACCTTAACAAAAAGCAAATTAGTGTTCAAAATTTTTTGGCGTAAAAACCTTAAAGTTTTCATTTTAATAGTTTCTATAGGGTTAGTAATACTAGATGTACAAAATTTTTGCTAAAAACCTATAAAAATCGTGTTTTTTGGTTTTGAAAATTTTGAGGTTTCGTAACCGTTGGTAACGACCGAGGGAACGAACGAGTTGGGCCGAACAAGTCAACCGAACTAGCATATTCTAGTTTGAACCGAACGAGTTCCTTCCTAGTGACAACCGAACGAGTTCCTTCCTAGTGACAACCGAACGAGTTCATTCCTAGTGACAACCGAAACAGAGACCGAACGAGAGACCAACTATCCAATTTGTTTGTCAACCAACTAGTTAAAATAAGTTAATTTTAACTTTAACAACTCAATTTTTTAATTATACGGTTATATCCTTGACCTTGAAAAATCCGAGAAAAAAACACTTGTTTACCCGTTTCTCAAGAATTGTAAAATCATGTAGTATCAATTCAAACTCAACAATCACGTAACCAACACAATTTCTTTCTACCACCGATCGATCATTTGTAAACTTGAGATGTATCACAATTGACTACTCTAACTGATAAATCACTCTTTCTGGAGAGACAACAAACCACCATGCTTGAAAAACCATCTTTATGATTCATGGAAAAGCAGCATGGAACTCTTATATTATGAATAGCCCACATGGAAGAATGATTCTTGCATCAGTGAAAAAAGAATAACCAACTGTTTTGGCTCATCACAGATGACAGGAGTAACAACTTAAGGAATATTTAGAACTAATCCACTGACACCATTCAAGCAATAGCGCGACATCAAAGCTATAACATCATTCTCCAAGGTCCTACCAACTGAAATCTAGTCCTATGAGTCAACATCGTGTGGCCAAAGGATCTTTGAGAAGATTAACACTGGTAATATGCAAAGAACTCCAAATCTATGCTCTTGTGAGTCAACATCGTGTGGCAAAGGATCTTTGGGAGAAGATTAAACTGCTGATGCAAGGAACGTCATTAACCAAACAAGAACGTGAGTGCAAGCTGTATGATGAATTTGATAAGTTCACTTACAAGAAAGGAGAGACGTTACATGAGTACTACTTGAGGTTCACTCTGTTACTCAATGATATGAACATTTACAAGATGCCATTGGAGCAGTTTCAAGTAAACACCAAGTTCTTAAACACTCTTCCTGATGAATGGAGCAAATTTGTTACTGATGTTAAACTGGTCAAAGACTTGCACACTACCAATGTTGATCAACTTCATGCTCACCTGCAACAACATGAACGACATGCAATTGAAGTTCGTTTGATGCATGAACGCAACCCTGATCCTCTTGCTTTAGTTGCATCTCACCAATTAACTCAGCCTGCTTATCAATCTCATCTACACCATCACCCACAGTCTCTATCTCAACATCACGTTTCACCATATCAGTCTTCACAGTTTGTTACACCTTATCAACATCAACAATTCTCAACCAATCAATCAACACCTCTTTCAATTACTTATCCAACAAATGAGTATCAATCCACCGTTCACCACAACGTTTATTCTCAACAACCATCAATCCCACAGTTGGAATATGCTCCCACAACCTATCAACAGCAACAACCTGAATTTTCCCAACCAGATTCCAGTCTAGTTGTTCCAGTGTTCCAGAAGGGGGATGATCCGATTGACGCAATTAATC
>BQNB010121694.1:0-13009 GCA_026074375.1 Tanacetum coccineum
TAGCTTAGTTTTCATTTCCTTTAGCTTATTTTTCCTGTAGTACTTAACAGTTTAGCTTAGCTTAGGCTTAGTTGAAAAAAGTAGAAACTACCTTTTTAGTTGCTTATTTTTGTGCTTGTCTGTTAGATTTCCTTAGTTCATTTTTGTGTTTTTTGCTTATTAGGTTAGGTAGCCCTTATGTCTTTGCTTATTTAGGTTTCTTATTGGTTTGTTTGTCTATAGAAGTAGCTTATCAGTTTATTTTTTTAAGACTTAGTGTTAAAAAGTCATTATCCTCTTTTTTGATTGCTTAATTTTCTGCTTATTTTATGTTTTGTAAAAAAGTACCTTTTTTAATATTGCTTATTTTTCTGAGTTTTACAAGTTAAAAAAAAGAAAAAAAAAATTTTATAAAAAGAAGACGCCCAGGCTCGAACCCTGGACCTCCCCCTTTGCACACACGACACACCACAAACACACACTAACCACTATGCTACATTAGCTCATCCAACATCCATTTGCATAATTAAATCTTTATAGTAACATTTTCCTTTTTAGCTAATAAGCACTTTTCTGCTTATTTGGCTTATTCTATAAGCCACCATTCCAGCTCTTATTTTTCTTAGAATCTACTCACTTCAAGCTACTTTCCTGTATTTTTTGAGATTTTTCTAAAATTGTTTGCTATTTTTAATTATTTTTTCTTTATAAAACAGTTTTTAATTCATAATAAATTATAAAAAAGTCAAAAAAATATAATTCTTTTTTAGAAAATTTTATTTTATCATTTCGCATCTAGGAAAATTAATTTTGCTTTCGTAGGGTCATTTTTGCAAAATTTCGTTTTCTAAAGAACGGGTTTAAGTCCCGGTTTTCGTTTCTACGTTTTAATCACTTTTAGGCTCTCGTTTTAGTTTTCTCGCATTCGTTTTTTATTTTTAGTTAGAAAAACCAATTCCAAATCTTTTTATCCCTTCAATTCACGCGATCACAAA
Source organism: Tanacetum coccineum (assembly GCA_026074375.1). Classification (NCBI taxonomy): domain Eukaryota; kingdom Viridiplantae; phylum Streptophyta; class Magnoliopsida; order Asterales; family Asteraceae; genus Tanacetum; species Tanacetum coccineum. Next base: position 975 of record BQNB010121694.1, read on the forward strand.
CGTTCTCGATTTTCAATTTGCACCTCGTGGGGATTACGACTTCGGGTAGGTTTGAATCTTTTAAAAGCCTCTTGGAATACTTACTATTGATAAAATCCTTATATTTGTATATATTTATTATCTATTTATATATACGTGTTCGGATCGAATCAACCACACTTGAGCCTCATATTACTAAGTTCAACGTTTGAAAGGATGTCTTTAAGGCCACACATGAGCCCTACGAAAAATGAACATCTAAAAAATTCACGTTAACTTTCCCCATTGCTTATTTTGAAGCCTTAAGGACATAGTGAAGTAGGTCATAACCCTTCATTTGAAAATTTGACATCAAGGCCACACTTGAGCCTCATATTACTAAGTTCAACGTTTGAAGGATGACGTAAGGCCACGCATGAGCCCTACGAAAAGTAAACATCCAAAAAATTCACGTTAACTTTCCCCATTGCTTCCCTTGAAGCCTTGAGGACATAATGAAGCGGGTCGCAACCCTTCATTTGGAAAAATAGACAACTAGTTGATATACTAAGGCCACACAGCCTTTGCTTGATGAAGCGTGTTATTATCTACAAAGATAAGAGGTCAGACTATAGTCCCCCAAATCCTCACATAAGTGGAACACAAACATATTACAAAATTTGGGACCCACTCCCTATATTAAAAGTTAGCCAAAAGGGCCAACATACGCTGTTCAAACAATGGCCTACACGAACCATTGTTACAAATAAAAATAAACTGTCTTAAGGCCGAAGCCTGAGTCACACAAATTGTTTCAAGGTACATGTCACCCTTAAGGACCAAATTATCACCTACATGGTGACCTTCATTCAACCTGGAAAGACAAGGGCTTCACAACTATTATATCAGCAAGCGGGGACATCGTATTAGAGGCTCGAACAAAGGATGAAGTAGCTTTCTTGGAAGAGGCAACAAGAGATTGAGTCTTCGAGGGAGCAGGCCTTTGAATGGATGAAGGCTTCTTCGACAATAAGACTTCAACAGGAGCCGAGGGATCTGCTACAAATTCTGATAACCAAGGAAAATTCGCTGTAGCAAGATCATTACCGGCCTGATTGTGCTCCTTCTTATATGAAGAACGATAGCCTTTCAACTTCGTCAAGTCGAAGGGCTCTTTCATTGCAGCAACCTGCTCAAAAGCCTTACATCTCCCATAAACGATAGCAGAAGTAACAAGCTTACCAACTAAGCTACCCAAATCATCACTATAGATAAGTTCCATAGCTCATAAGGAACTACTTTCGAGACAACCTCCATCCTATCCCGCCTTACATCATCAACCTTCTTTCGGAGGGATACTTCGACAGCCTCCAACCGTGCCTTCTCAGCTTCCAGCGACACAACCTGTGACTCCAAAGACGAAAGGCTATCTTGGTAACCTGCCCACTTTTGGCTCTCTAACATCATCCTATCAAGATTGGCTTTGTGTTCTTTCGCTTCAGTAGACAAAGTGGATATCTTCTCCCTTAAGGCAGTCACGGTTGGGTTCTTCTCGAAGTCGGACATGGCAGCTTCACACTTGGCTCGAAGACCCTCAGACTCTTCTTCTCGGGCTCTCTCCCTCTCTTTGATCACATCACACTCACCTCTAAGCTTCTCAATGACTTCCAGCAACTCACGGGATCTCCTGTTCACGACATTTTCAAAAAAAGCTTGCCGAGCATAACAGCGGTCATGAAGATCTAACAACTCCAAATCCAAATGATTATACAAATGGTTTTTCCAAGCTAGAGGAGTAATAGATGAAATCTTGAGATGACAAGCAGTAGCATCTTTAAGCTCAGGAACATCAGAGAGGCCTACAAAACAAAAAAGGAAAGCAAACATTGGGTACGCTCCTGATGCAGCGAAAACAATAGAGACAAACTTAAAAGATGGAAGTTTACCTTCATCTTCATCAGATATTGTTAGAAAAGAGACATCATCCTTCGAAGTAGAAGTCTTGGCACGAGTAGCACAAACAGTCGAAGATCCAGGAGCAAGTTTCCTCTTCACAGGAGGCCTGATGACCTTCCCTTAGTCTTGCACTTCCTATTCTTCATATGAGTAGCTACACTCCTAAGATGCACAACAAATAATTCATGTTTAGGGCTTCCTCCAGAATCTGCCATAGCCTCAGCCGGCTGCAGTACAGGCTCTTCGTCAGTCATAAGAGGTTCTATATTGGCTGACACGGATGGGGAACCAGTACCGAAGGCTGGAGAAGTTTACTTGGGCAGAAAGGACAAATCCTCTTCATCCTCAACATAGACAAAGTTCCTAAAATCCATTTCTGCAAAAAGAAAAAGTAAATCATATATCAGCATAAAAGAAAGACAATGAAGGAAATTAGGAAGATAAATACCCTTGCCACACACTAAGATTGCAGGTCGTTGCTGGCCATGTTCCCACGAAGATTGGAGGCAGTCAAAAAAAGGATGGGATCAGGAAAAACACGAACGCTCGTAGAATAACGACCAAGGTGTTGGAACATGGGGTTTTGCTTAATATCGAGGGGAAGCTTATCTTTGTAAGATTTTGAATCGTATTTGTTTTGTTCAAAAAGAAGTTGTGGGTATTTGGCAGGAACGATGGAGTTTTGAACATATAAAATCACTTTTTCCAACCCTCGATACGGGTAATGACTTTGGGAAACAAATGAGAAATGTGCTTCTCAGGCCTTTTGGCGAAGGTCAACCATTTACCAGCACGACACAAATTAAAGAACCCTCGGAAGAGCTCGATGGTGGGCTTACAACCATAAGCTTTGCACATAACAACAAAGGTAGTAAGCTTAGCACAACCAAAAGGGTTAAGCCTGGATATATGAACTTGAAAATATTCAAGAACGCTCGTAGAATAACGACCAAGGCGTTGGAACATGGGGTTTTGCTCAATATTGATGGGAAGCTTATCTTTGTAAGATTTTGAATCGTATTTGTTTTGTTCAAGAAGAAGTTGTGGGTATTTGGCAGGAACGATGGAGTTTTGAACATAGAAAAATTGCTCTTTCCAACCCTCGATATGGGTAATAACTTTGGGAAACAAATGAGAAATGTGCTTCTCAGGCCTTTTGGCGAAGGTCAACCATTTACCAGCACGACACAAATTAAAGAACCCTTGAAAGAGCTCGATGGTGGGCTTACAACCATAAGCTTTGCACATAACAACAAAGGTAGTAAGCTTAGCACAGCCAAAAGGGTTAAGCCTGGATATATAAACTTGAAAATATTCAAGAACCTCACAGAAAAACTTAGTGACATGCAATCTAGGATTGGCAATAGAAAATGAATGGGTGTACAGTCCAACATATCCAAGAGGAGCATCGAGAACAGTTTGGTTGGATTTAGGAAGAATCACATGGTATAAAGAAAGAATGGGGTAGAGTGCGAGGAATTCATTGAACTCTTCCTTAGAAAGCTTTCAAGTTTGAATGGTTGTAGAATCTTTAGCGCTCATAGTGAATAAGAAGACGATTATTCTCTTACCTTAGAGAGGGTTGCACAACAATTCGAAAAAAGCAAGTAGAAAGGTAAACATGACGGTAAAAGGAAGAGAAGAGGCTAGGGCAAAGAATTTATAGTTGGTGAGGAAAGCCTTGACAGCCATCCAAGTGTAGAGACTGGATGTGAAGAATTTATGTAAAACCTAAAAATCTCAACAAGTGTAAAATTACCAAAATACCCCTAATGCAAGAAAAATACATAAAAGCATGCATAAATTTCATTTTAATTCTAGAAATTATAAAAATACAACATATGACAATTATGAAATTTATGTAAGGTTAAAATACCTTATATTATATAAGAAAAATAATTAATATTTTTGTATATATATAATTAGCCGAATTATATGTATTTAAGTATTTATACTTTACAATTAATATAAAATAAATATGGATAATTACAAATAAATTATGCAAGTTTTAAAATCTGATTTATTCACTTTTGGAAGCCCAAAAATTCGGCCTAATCCCCATTATAACTCTTTTATACATTTTATTTTGTTTAAACTCTAAAAACAATATCACCGAAACCCTAAAAAAATCAAAGAGGCGGCACAAAGAATTTTTCCAGAGATAGCACGAATTTTCTAAGGTGTTTTGAAGGTCAAGGATCGTGGGAAAAATATTGGAAAGATTGTTTAAGGCTTGGTTCGATCGTGGGAATTTATTTGGTTCGAAAAACAAATTCGTGTATCAATAATTCGAAAAATCACCAAGGATCATCAAGGGTATTTTTGTATCTCATTTTTCATCATATTAATTCGTTCTATGCTTAAGAAAAATTATCATGCATGTTATTTTGGTCGAAATAATTAAAACATGTTCGAAACCCTAATTTTTAGCTAGTTATGTAATCGGCATTTATAATATTTGTAAAATTGATTTTATATTTTTCTAAGGTTGTTTATATCCGAAGACCTACACCCTCTCATACGGAAGTCTTCGACGAAACTAGGGCAAAGGTCTGGCTAAGTCAAAACCCACGTTCTCCCTCTCTACCAAAGCTTTCCTGCCAAGGTAGAGATCGTGGTACACGTTCCTTGGAATCACCCCTTAAATCATGGGATGCCCCTACGTTCATCGGTATTTGTGCTAGGCCTCGTTCCATCCTATTTTCACACCTATAAATTAGAAATGGCAAGGTGTGTCTTCCCAGGTATGACTAACATCTCTTATACACACACAATTATTACCTTACTCTTACGACATACAAAGCACATACTACTCTCACTGAGCCTGAGTGATACGCAAGGGACACCCCATGCGATCTGATTCACTTATTCGTAGTGTTTTCATTTTGTGAACAGTTATTTCCAAGACTTGGCAATCCTAGCAATCACCACAAGAACTCTTCGATTCCCTTCGAAGCCTGATCGTGAAAGCCCATATTTTCACAACAACTAATTGTATATCTTTCATAGTATGGCATTGTCCTAGTCATAAAACTATTCAATCTAATTAGTACCATTCCCATTTGGTTAAAATACCATTTCCATTTGGTAAATGTTAGTATAATGGTAATGAATAAATTTTCATTTTAATTCGATTCATGCTAACTAAAAAAAGTCAAAGGTTTGAACTTTATAAAGGTTAATGACATGTAACAACGTACTATTTGTTATTTTGTGTCATATATAATACAACCACAAGACAATAAAACAATACCCCATGACCAACTTTTAAATTTTATTCTTCATTATCATAAGTTGCTTACGTGGCAATAGCAGGCAAACCAGCTACAACCAGTTAAAAAACAATACACTGGATTTTTATTTTTTTAAAACATTAAACCATTAGACACATAATCTCTTAAACCAGAATAAGGCCCCATCTCACACATTAGACACAAAATCCATTATCCATCACCATCTATCGAACACCCCCAACCAACCACCATTACCGCCGCTGCCATCAATCAATCTCCTCTTCTTTCTCCCACTACTAAACCCGTACCTTTTTCATCATGAAAGAATAACCCGATAAAATGTAATAACATTCACCATTTTAATGAAATGGAATTGTGCCGAAATCAAAATAGCAGTCATTGTTAATGATTTGGTCTTAAATGAAATGGGCGAATGAGAGAGAGAGAGTGAAATGTTATGTAATGAGTGTATCTAAGTTACCCAGATAGTGTACAAATGAGAGGTTTAGTATAGGTAGTTATAATTTTAACTTTGGCTTTTTTTGGGTTTGGGAGATGGACTTCCAAAATGATCTCTCTATTGAATCAAGTACGGATGTTAAAAAATAATGGAAACAATAATTCATTTCAATATCTGAGTTGGTGTTTGTATATCTTATCGTATAGTGTTTTGGGTTTTAAATTTGTGGATTGTGAAGGAGATTATTGGGGGTATATTAGTTTCTAAACTCCAGTATTTTGATTTGATTCTGGAAAAATTGGGTAAGTGATAAAGTTGAATATATTAAGAGGAAGAAAGTAGGAGGGTGAGGCATGGTGCGATCAGTGCGGATTCTGGTAAAAACATACCGCATCCCCACAATACGGAGAAGAGAGAGAGAGAAAAAGTGAGAATCCGCAACCGCTGCAGGTTTTTTGCGTTTTGGTTTTGCGGAGATTTTTTGGCAGTTTTTGCGGGGTTTTAACCGCAACCCGTGTGCACATCACTTATGATTTATAAATTAATGTCGGTTTTGGCGGTTAGTGGTTTACAATGTTGGTTCTTTTTTTCGGTAATAACAATCATATATTTGTTGAAAACACACACATCACTTAGAATATTATTGATAATATGTACTATAAAATCCTCTTGACACATATTAAATGATCATGGCCGTTATTCGGTTTAAAAAATTAATGTGCGAAGGCGATTTTGTCGGTCGTTTACGGGTAAAACCGCAACCGCGACCGCATGTTGCTGTTTCTTATTTTTCTTAAAACCGATCCATCAGGTTTTTTCTTGCCCGTGTTGCGGTTATTTTGTGGTTTTGCCGTTTGACGTGCGATTTCTTCTGCTCACAGATCCCCCTATATGAAAGGGATTGTTGAGATGTTAAGAATGAATTCTTGAATGTTGAAATGGAGGTGATTATAAGAAAAAGATAAAGTTAAATGAAGTGCTAAAAAGACTAAAATACCTTCATAGTGCGTATCACAGATGTGAACATTTGACGTGGAATGACGTAGCATGAACATGTGTCACGTGACGTGAATTAAAGGGCTGACATGGAACACAACGTAACAAAAAATAACGTCAGGCATGTACATGTCTTCATGTGACGTGGATTTTTGTAGGTAAAAATGGTCGATATTGCTGATGATCTCTATAGGAAAACTATCAACGACAAATTCTATTCAGAAAGAAAATTCTATTCAACCCTAGCTTAGTTTTAAGTTTAGAAAAAATTGTGATGGGTAAAAGCATATCTGAAGAAATATGTGAACTAGTCTTGTTAGAGCATCGCACATGTATCACAGATCTTCCTAACGATTCTTAATTTGTATTTGATACTCAAAAAGTTAAACGACAGAGAAGACCAAAACTCTTTTGGCCGAACCTGTCACTGTTTTCTTAATATTCAAAATTCCAGTCGTAAATACTTGAAAGTTGGATATCACAATTTATCCTCTGTTCTTGACCGGTTGTTATGGAGTCTTGTATTCGTGTTTAAGTAAATTGCAAATGTATGGCTCTAGGTTGCATTCTCTTGATCTGTCTTTGTGCACTAATGTAACCGATAATAGTATTGCCTCGTTTGCTTCTGGTTGTCCGTCATTATCAGTTATCATTCTTTATCATTGTTCTTCTATAACCGATAATGGGTTGGAAATTTTAACAAGTTTTTGTAAGTCTTTAAAACGAGTGGATTTTTTTTTTGAACATAAAAACGAGTGGATCTTACTTTTTGCTTTAACATAAGTTACCATGGAATTTGGTACCTTAACCAAAATTGTCGCCAACTTAGAGCACTCCGAATTGCTGGTCATGCCTTCAAAGGGTTGGAGCCAACCCTTTTAAATGGGGGTGGTAGTCTTGAGTGTCTACATTTTACTTCTATTATTGGCCCTTGGGGGCATGAACTCTCGATTATTGGGTTGGGATTTGCAGCAAATCTTAAAATCCTTAACTTTCAGGATGTCAGATTGGTTAACGATGAAATCGTATTACAAATTGCAAAAGGGTGTCCATTGCTAACTGAGTGGAACTTATCATGGTGTCGCAATATCACGACTTCTGGGTGGAACTCGATCGGATTGCACTGTCAAAATTTGGAGATATTGCATGTCACCGCAACAAGCCTCAGCGATACAGGAAAAGGATTAGTTGCTGTGGGTAATGGATGCAGACGCTTATCGGTGATATACATGAAAACCAAATTTATTATTACTCCAAATTGGATGCACTCATTTACGACAAAAAGACCTGATGTGGAGATCATAAATGAAGAGGCAACGCAGATTGCCCACAGTTGGGCATTCATAACATGATTTGAACAAGAGGAGCGCAAAAGCCAAAAGAAATATAAAGACCATCGTCCTACTGGTATGTTTATGTCATTTTGAAGAGCTGAAAGATTGCGTCATGCTTTACTTGAATTTTAGAACTGATTATCTTATTTCTCTGTTTAAACTAGGTAATAATTCGTGTCGTGTCCGAGATTATTTTTTTCAATCAGACATTTATTTTATGACAAGGGATTAGAGTTTATATCTTAGACAAAATTATATCTGAGTTAAGTATCAAGGAATATCACTTTCAGAATTAACAGAGATGTTACCATCACTAAACACAAATTTTGATTTATTTATTTGTCACAAATCTGAAGTAAAAGCATTCTAACAGCATGATCTGGTGCAACCACAATAGAAAATGAAATCTCAACACTAATGTTATCATATGATGTTCTATCAAACCAAATTTTGTAAACGTAATTAGGCGTCAAGAAGAGTTTCAAGTGAAAGTGACTTCTTATTCCGATTCCTACCAGCATCTTCAAGCAGCTCAGCTAACCTCCGTTTCTCATCATCTACATCCGGATTTGCTGTCCCGAGCTTCTCTTCTCTCATCCCGACAACATATTCTAGTATCTCAATCGCATCGTCCCACCTATACACATCAAAAACCTTAAAAGATTGCTCTGGCTATAATAAAGTTGACTAAAAGTACCTTCCTTATTCACTTAAATGTACACTCTATTTTTCTCATAAACTTTTTATAACATATTTGCTATTAAACATTGAATTTGGAATTGGTCTAACCAACAATTACACGAACTCAGTGTAATTCATCAAGAAAAAAAAGGTCTATAAGGTTGACTAAAAGTAACATGAGGATTAGTCGGCCAAAAGGTCACAAACCATGACTAAAAAGAAAAAAAAAAGAGTTGACTAGAAGTACCTTCCCATGGCGTCGTATGTACCAGCAAGATTGCTATACACCCCAAGTGTATCGGGATGATGAGGACCATTCTCGGTCTCCAAAATGCCTCTTGCTTCTTCAAAAAGATCAGCAGCCTCATTTATGGAGTGAATCTGGACACACGCGAGCCCCATTTGGTTCAAAGCAACCCCAAAAAGACCCGATTTCTTTTCCCCAGCCACCCTCAGCTTCGAAATGGCCCCCTTCAAGCACTCATACGACTCCAAATAACGGCCCATCATGTAATACAAAACCCCTATCTGAGCCTCGATTCCAGCCACAGTGCTTAACTGACCCGGTGCCTTCCCGTAAGCCTTAAGCGCTTTTTTAAGTAAGTTAAGCGCTTGTTCTAGTTCGTTCATTGACTCATAGATAGCCGAAACTTCAATCAAACCACTAGCTATTTCCTCTTTTGGGATTCCCGGAACTGGCTTCACGTAAATCCGTAACGCGTTTTCACAATACGATTTTGATTCCCGGAACTTCCCGATCTTGTTATTAACATCGGCCAATCTTACAAAAACTGAAGCAACTGAATAATGGTTCTCACCTCTTGTTGACTTAAACAAATTAAGTGCTTTCTGGTATGAAAAAATCGCCTCATCATAACGAGCCAAAGCTAAATAAGCATCACCAATGCACACATCAATAGCAGCAACATCAGAGTCATGCCCATCTGCAGCCATAGCCATACTCGCCAACACATAATGTTCAAGGGCACTTTCGTAATCTCCCATCGAGTCACAAATGAGCCCCATCAACCTCCGGTCAGCAGCTTCTTCTAAAGAAGCTGGTGAACTAGTCTTATGTATATCAAGTGCCATTTGACACAATCTTTTCGCGTCATCAAACTGTAATCCTTGAACATGAGCCTCAGCTACATACCTACAAGTTTCACCAAATCTAGTGTCGGTTTCACCCAAAACCTGTCGTTGGATTTCCAAACCCGCGGTATAACAAAGTATAGAAGTTTCAATGTTTCCAATCATAGCATACGCGTCACCTAGCTGCATACATCCAGCAAACTTAGCTAATGAATGTTTTTGTCCTTCATCCATATTTGGGATCTCGATTGAACGTTCTAAAAGAGGGATTGCTTCATTGTAATGTCCCAAACTACAATTCAACGCTGCTACGATATGCAAACACATAACGTGTTCCAAGTTGGGCTTTTGGGGTTCAATACTTTCAAATGCTTTCAATGCTCTTTGGGCTAAATCAAACGCCTTCTTCGGGTTATCACCTGATGCCAACAAGTCTCTAGCTTGTTTGAGCAAATAAGTTGATATGTATCCTGCATCATCGTTAGCTGGCGTTTTCTCATTTTTCTTGATGGTTTTGGATCCGGTTTTTTTACCGGAAGGAGGTCTACTATTTGGGCTCGACGTTTTCTTATTTGGAGTAACTGGAGTAACCGGCTTCTCAACATTTATAACCACGCTATCCTTGGGAACACTAACATCAGGTTTCGTGTAGTCTCCACCAGCTAAAAACCGTAGCTCAGAGTCTATACGTGACTCTTGACCATACGACAAGTAACTAAATCTAGAAGGCGACTGGTCTTGGTCAGAGCTTTGCATATCACACACATTATTATAAAGCTGCTCAATGGACGTTTCAACAGCTTCCGGACTATTGACACCTAAGTCCATTGAGTCACTTTCAGGGCTACGTGTACTCAAAGGGCTTCTGGGCGACGAGTAGCCAAAAAGCTCCTTGTGTGGGACGTATGCCCCGAGTGGGATGTTTTCGCTCGTGGGAGTTGAAGTTGAGTGGTCGAACGCGACTTCTGTCATTTTGGACAGAAAATTTTTGTGTGAACAAAGGATGTTGTTTTCCTAGAAGCAAATGATCTGCATAAAATTGTGACAGCAAGAAACCAGGTTTCAAAGTGATCATTGACATGATGGCAATCAAATATGAACTGGATATATGATTTGAAACAGATTAAGCAACTATGATGGATTATTGAGATTCTTAAAAAATCAATGAAAATGTCAAACATGCATGATACAAAAGAGAGTGTTTGGATTGCAGTACTTAAAACTTTTTATCTACTTAATCATTTTTGGTTTTCTTGAAGATTTCGATTAACAAGTGAGGTTTGAAGCCACCGTCATACAAATCAAACCGGTAAAGTCTTAAAAGGTTAGCGTGACTAATTCAATTAGTTACGTAATCTTGTAAAGTACAGTAGTTTTTTTTTTTGTTAGACTTGAGCCCTTAATAATTACTTTAATCAACTTTTATCCCTTATATGTAAACATCTTAAAGCCTTGTTGAAACATAATATTATACCGATAAACGTATGTTTCACTTTTGTGTGTCAAATGATCATGGGAACATGCATGAACGAAAGATAAAGAATATCCAGAAAAGAGAATAATATGAGTGACATTTAATGAATGTTTCATGAAATTCTAAGTTAATTAATTTAATGTCAACTTCACTTCTTCTACGCAAAGGTTTAGCATTCTCTTCTTCTCAAAATTTAAAAAACTGAATTTCAATAAAAGAATACAATACTTAAGAATCCCAAAACATTTCACAATTACTTTTATTGCATTGACCAAAACGCTAAATTCAATGTATAAGTTGAAAATATAGGTAAATAGTTAAGGAGTAAAAATATAAGAGACAAGATAAGTTCCTCATATCTAACTTTTGTACGAATATTAAAAATACCTAATTAAGTCTTTAATTTAGTTTTGTACGAAAACTATATCAACTACCAGTGTAATTGTCATGTATCCATCAAGTTGGGAGTTCATGTATGAAATTTTTGTTAAAATTCTTTTAGATTGATAAAATGAAATTTATAAACTTTTAATAAGTCTTTTGTTATTTTACGTAATTGTATTGAGGGATATGTTTAAACATGTTTTGCCATTATGCAGAGATAGCCTTGAATATAAAGCCTACGTTAACTAATATAATAATATGTTTCTATAATACTAACAACATAAGACGTAACCATTCGAATATGTTTTAGCCATTTTTCGTTTAACTCTAATTACCTTAATTCTCAAAGTTTATCTAATTGAATCCAGAGATATAATGAAACTCTAAACAAGTAAACAATACGTGTACAAGTAAACTAAACCAAATTCTCATCCTAAGAGAACACATACTTCATCATATTCATCATA
>BQNB010121695.1:0-20415 GCA_026074375.1 Tanacetum coccineum
GATGCAATGGACTCGTTGTACTACGAGGCCAAGTGTAGAATACAAGATCCTGTGTACGGGTGTGCTGGAATAATATCATCGTTGCATCAATAAATTCAGATAGATCAAAGCCAACTGGCGAAAGCTCAAGCGGAAATTGCTATTCTTGATGCTAACTTTGCACTAGACGCTCCAAGACCAAGGCCCGGGGAGTCGTTGCTTCAACTAAATAATGATGATGATTATGGTCTAGATGATCTTGTTAATCCTTGTTTTTATTAGAAATGTTGTAGGTTTTTTGCTTTAGAATACAATAATAATAAACATGTCATTTTTTTGTCATTCATAAATTGCTCGTAAACCAGTACTATAATTTTGCTTACAATTCGATTTGTGTATATATGATTGTGTTATAAATTTCTCGATCGAATATTGTCATAGTGACCTCTATATTCATGTTAACTATGTAGCTAATGGATAATATATACTTGTATACAGTAGTTATTAAGAAAAAAAATTAAAGATTACACCATATTTAGTACTATATGATTCGTTCATACTAGTATATTTTTGTATGTTTTGCTTTGCAGTTAATAAAAGCATTTTCGGCAACTAGTTAAAGATTGGGTTAAATGGTGATTAAACGTTATAATAGCATTGTGTCATGAGCTAATATCCGAAGTTTTGCTTGGAATCATGCATGAATGCATTGATTTCTGGTTTCTTTCCTGTTGGTTTTGGTAGAGAGTTGGACCGCTCTTCTGATGAGTCTAAGGCAGGACGAAACCAGTAAATCTTTATTATACTAAGAAAAAAAATAGTCCAGTGATAATTCCGTTTGTAAAAGTTGGGAATTTATTAAACAAACCAAATATCCCAAACAAAACCATATACATAGTTTTTAGGCGATGCATTAATCCCAAATACCATATTGGCATTTGTGTGACAAATGCATGCACAAGTGTAAAACTCATTATTTAGTGTTAAGTAAGAACATGAACCAAACTTGGTACAGCACTGGTACCATGAATTGTTGATGCTTATTCATCATAGTGTCCGCGATGTTGATGACGATGCCGGTTTCTCCTCTCGTCATCATTGTCATCATCTCCCTGCGATTTATAACACGATATTTAGAAAGTTGATCAACAATGGTCTTGAATTCGTTTAGAAATTTAGTTAGATACTTAGATTTCATATTATATCGTTAACCATTGGATCTATTAATTGGCATGCTACTTATTAGGAAATAGAAGCTTTATATAGGAATAAAACATGGTATGTAACTATAACTGATTTACCAAAAGGTACAAAGGCTATAAAATGAAATATGAGGCTTTGAAAGGACTTATCTCAATTAGGGTTTCTCATAACACATTTGCCTCTCAAAGTTCTTCTCTTTTTTTATAAGTTTTCTCCTTTTGTCTTGTTCATATAGATTTGATAAATCTATTTATTTGATCAATCTTGTTAGGATTTAGTATCAATATTAGTCCAAAGCATAAGGGGTTTAGTGTAAGTATTGGCTCTATATTAGTCAAAGTAGGAATGGTTAAGGAAGTTGACGTATGGCATGCACATTCATGCATGAACGACATCAAAGTATTTGAGGTCTTATAGTCGGTTTCAACTTCTTCTTTTTCTCCTTTGTTAGCCGCTTATCTAGTTAGATTAGAACTAGGATTCACCCCTCATTCTCTATAAACAGAGATGAGGGGTGAGGCATATATACATTCATTCTTTTCTTTACAAACATTAATAAAGGTTAATCATTTGGGTCTCGTTCTTGTGCGGGTTTACTTTTCGGTCGATATATATTTGCTTGTGTATATAACCAGTTGATTTCGCGATCTTGGATATTAAGGAAGATAAGAAGAAGCCCTTCATTTTAGAAACACCATTCTTAACAACAACTAAAGCCGAAATTAGATTTGATAAGGGAACAATAACTCTAAAATCAGGCAAGAAGAAGATAAATTTCTTTAAGATCCCTAGGTCCCTTTGTAGAGTCGAGGAAGGAACCGAGAGTGACATAGATCCCGTAGCCCCCACTACTACTGTAAGTAGGCTGATTTTAGAATGGGAGGAAAAAACAAAACTCTACCAAGATAAGGAAATGGAGTTTAGCCAATGGAGAAGTAAAGTCTTTAACGATGAACGTTCCACACTCGTGAATGAAGGCTGTGAAGTAAGTGACGAAGGAGGAGTCACGTAAGAAATGTGACTCCGAGTCTAGCTAAAAGACTCGTTAAATAAAGAAAAGCGCTTATTGGGAGGCAACTCAATCTTTTATTTTCTAGCATATTAGGAGTGTCATGTGTGTTTTAATTCTTTATCTTTTGTTTTTAAATGTTTAAATTATGTGATCATGCTTTGTTTTGTCTTTAACTTCGTCTTAATTTCAATCAAATGTATTTTACATCAAAATGTTAAGGAAAATATCCGGTTTCTAAGAACCATTTTAAGCATATTAAATAAATTGTTTAGATTAATTGGCGTCTTGTGTGTCTTGTGTCTGTTTAGAGTCATATGATTGTTTTAATTATTTTTGTAGTTTATGCAGTAATTATTCTAGGAAATAACTAATAAGACTTGCGTGCAAAAATTTTCCAAGAAATAAATTTTTTTCTTTACAGACGTTGGAGTCGGCGTTAGGATTAATCCTAACGGCGTCGCGTCTCCAGCTACAGTAAAATTCGTATTTTTTAAAGTTCTTGAAAATTAGGTTTGTATAGATTCCAAAATATGTAATTTTCCTAAAACTTGTAGAGAACCACGATTACATTAACACATTCATCCTATCTTTATTGCTTTCGTAGTGTCAAAACCTTTATCTATCACGTTGTATATTATTATGCCGCCGATTTTACGCTAGGTATAGTTGTTTTTTGTCTTTAATTCGCAGGTTACATTTTATAAGGAGAAGCCCAAAAGTTCTTAGGAGTTTCATGTGGAAGATTCTTGGATGACGATTTAGCCGAGATCATTTGTTTCTTCTCCATTATTGAGCAAAACTAGGGGAGTACTAGTTTCTTTTACTTCTTCTCTTTCGCTTTATTCGTTTTATGGGTACTTTTAAGAACAATGGGGACAATGTTCAAAATAAGTATAGGGGGAAAATAAAGCCTTAGAAACTATATCTTCATTTGCTTTTGCTTTATCCTTAAAATGATGAGTAATATATTGAAAAATAGCGTAGACGGTAATTTTAACCCAAATTTAAATTTTTATGGCACATACCGATGAAAACTGAGTATTATTAACGTCTCATAGATAAGAGTTATATGACTAGCACAAAAACCCTACATGATAACATCAAATAGTTAATACATTTTAATATCAAATTCCCTATGAAAATGCTTATAAATATGTTGTAAATATCTGAAAATGTTACTTAATTGCTTATATTTAGTTTTCAGGGACCAAGTGCGCATTTTAGCAAAAGACGAGGGATTTGGACATGAAGCGCACTAAAGTAAAGGGTTCAAGGCAGTTTACGGCGTAACACCCCCGAGGGATTACGCCGTAACATAGGCGACAAGGTTACGCCGTAACATCATTTTAGCCTAGAAGATTGGAAGCTTACGTAGCGAGGTTACGGCGTAACGTCTCACAAGGGTTACGCCGTAACAGTTTTGATTTATATAAATAGAGCCCTCATCCGGCTCATTCAGCATCACTCACTTCTACAACTCATAACACAATTCCAAAGGGGTGAACAAAACCCCCAAATCTAAAGCATTTCATCAGAAGTCTAAGGGAGAAGTCACTTTACATATTTCTTGTATTTAATCGTTCATAAACATTCACTGTAAGAACAATGATGATTCAATCCATGTCTATGTTCATTAATTCTTATATTATTGTTAGCATGAGCGGCTAAGCACTCTAAGTGCTAGCCTAACCATGTATTTACTATTGATATGATTATGTTTCCTGTTCAATTATGGTTTTGTTAGATATCCTTATAGCCTTTCATTGATCCTTGTGTTTTAGTAGTATAGAGGGTGGCTTAGATCTTGTTAATCCTGATATTAGACTTACCATGTTAAACCTGTGATTAGCGGGGTACTAGGGTGGCTTGGCACTTATCCCTAGTGTAGGAATTAACCAAATTACTGCCTTTGCCATAATAAATACTTAAAAAATGCAGGAACTCTTTCAGAGGGGGTTAATAATCAGTTTAGATTATAGATTGGTCTTAAGGGTAGTTGGGAATTAACCATTGCAAACTTGGATGCCCTGCTCGTGTGATCGTAGGGGAATGTAGGATCACAGAGTAAGTATAGGACAGACCTTAAATGCCAATTCGGGTCTGTCGATATTAGAACCACTAATGGAAATATTAATTGAATATTGTAAAGGAAAATGTAATCATAGCATTAGTAATGAAATGGTTAGGCTAGCACGCTTTTCTCCCTGAATTTCTTCTATCAATTTATTTTATTGCATTTACTTTTCTGTAGTTATTAAAATCAACTAAAAATCATTTTCAAACGTGACATAATCAAACTAAAACTAGTAAACCTTAGCTCTTAGGACGACCTCAGATTTACCAATCTACTGTACTATATACGGCCGGGTTCTCTGCTCGTTAGTGCATGTATCGGTAGATGAGTTTTATAAATTTAAAACTTGGCATAGATTTAATTAAAACAATTTTATGCATCAATTTTTTGGTGCCGCTGCTGTGGAGCTAAATTTAGTTTTAATCTGATTTCTTATTAATGAACATTTTGAAAAATCATAATGGCTGAGGGGAAAATTGATAACCTCACCATGGAGCAGTATTTAGCATTAACTCGAGGAAACCAGGCACCGGGCGTGGTTAAACCCGAAATATGAGGCACTGTGAATTTTGAGATAAAAGTCCAAACACATTGTGAGAATAATTGAGGAAGAGATACCTTTCCGTAAACCATAGTACGACTAATGCCCAGAGCATCGTGACGAGTTTTAAAACATCGTCAGCGCTGAGACAACATGGTCGGCGGCCGAGGTGAGGTATCACGCGAGGAATTCGTTCGGTGCTGTGATGAGGCTTTTGATCTCGATCCCCCTAGGAGAGCGGATTCATAAAGCTGATGCACTCACTCGGCGACACAATGTGGATGCTCAGATGACAGTTTTGGGACACGATCAATCTATGAGCTAGTACACAGTTGAGAGGCGGACCCCCATAATCGCGTTCTAGATCATCCTTAATCCTTAAAAAGCCTTTATCTAAAGGTACTGTCCACCATCAAAAACAGCCAAGCAGCTTGAAGAAATCTGCAACTTCAAGCAGGAAGGAGACGAGACTTTATACCAAGCCTGGGAATGGTATAATGACCTACTATATAAATGCCCCACTCATAACATCAATAGCCATCAGAAGGTAAACATCTTCTATAATGGTCTTGGGACCATGAACCACCAATTACTTGACTCACAAGGGCCAATTCCTGGCATGACACCTGCTCAAGCATTAACAACAATTCAGACTATGGCTGACCACTCCCAAAAGTGGCACGATGGGTCATCCAGCAAAAATATAGAGAGTAGTAGTAATTCTGAAGGAATCGCTGCTATTGTAAACAAACTAGAAAACCTCGGTCGAGATATGAAGAAGTTGAAAGAGAATGTTCACGCTATTCAAGTAGGATGTCAAATCTGCGAAGGAGCGCACCTTGATAAAGATTTCCCTCTAAACGAAGAAGTAAAAAGTGTGGAAGAAGTTAAATATGGAGAGTTCAGTCGACCCTTCCCAAATAACAACAGAAATGACAGTAGATTTAATAGATATGACCAACCATCATCTGGAGAAAGAAGACCAAGCCTAATTGAAATAATCAATAAATATATAGAAGATGCATCTAAGAGACATGCCAAGCAAGACGAATGGTTAAAGAAAGTTTACCAGAATACATAAACCAACCGAGAAACTCATGAAAAAATTATCCAAGGTCTTGAGACAAAGGTAAAAACCTTAGCAAATGAAGTTAAACGGCGAGTTAACAATGGAAAGTTCGAAGAATGAAAGACAATTTGTACTGAAGATGGATCACCATTATACACACCTTTCTATTATTCCCCTGAGGAAATCGAATACTTTTCTTCTAACTCAAGATTTTTTGATAACGAGAAACAAGAAACCAACAATTCAGGAAGGGAAGAGGCTCTAGCAGCACTTGAGGCCACACTTAAGATAAAAAAAGAAGAGCCTAAAGAAGAGAAACAAAGTGTAAACTATTATGTTGATCCTTATGAGCCTCCAATACCATTCCCTAGATGATTAGAGCATCACGCAAAAGAAGCATTGGTGCACAAAACTATGGAGAGCTTGAAAAAAATCAAGATAAATCGTCCTCTGTTAAAAGAAATTAGGCAAACTTTTCAAAACATTTGCATCATTTCCATCCCAATAAAAAAATGGAAAAATGAGACTATGAAACTCACCTGATGCACAGCTACTTCACAAATTCCTTGAAATCAACTAAACACAAATAAAACACATGTTACACGCGTTATGCTAAATGCCCAAGATTATGTAACGAATCAATTGAAGGACACCTATGTCTATAATAATGTTTTATAAGCCCCATTATCCACACTTCCCATACCATACTTAAACCCAATACTCCTTAAATCTCTTATTCAAGTTTTCTAGCTTTTCGGCAGAATTTTGTAGTCACTTCATGACTACAAATAAATACTAAATCATCAAATTGACTTTCCTTACGGCATTCCCTACCTTCTCAATAGGTTATGAACTACTGTGATTTTTTAGAAAAAATAATATTAAGTCTAACTATTTTATAAAAATTCAACATCACAAAGTACTTAAATTCGGATTTGATTCGACTATCAAAAAGTTTAGCTTGGTCAGACCCATTTAAACACTTAGGAAAATTCTACAAAAATTCTAGAAAATCATAGACATCATGAAATTGCTACAGTAGTAATCCCATCAATTAAAAAGACGTTTTGATATGGTTTTTGACCTCACAAACACAAACCAGAATCTGCCCCAAAAACTCAGATTTGACAACGAATCTTGTAAAATTATTTTGACTGACTTCCACTCACTTTTAATTCATGAAAACAATGGGGTTGGAAAGTAGACTTTTTGTAATTATTTTTAGGCTCAAAAAAATCAATAAAATCTATCTGTATGATAAGTTATACACTACAAGATGACCTAAAAAATCTGCCCAGATTTTAATTCTGAATATTAACAACAACAAAAGCAAAACCAAATGCATCCAAGACACTATTAATTTACAACCAACTATATTATCAAAAATCATCGAATCAAGTTTACTGAATTTTTAATGAAACCTTAATTCCCACCTCAATTAATGTTACAATAAATAAGAAGAATTAAACAGGAACGGGATTGAAGATCATACCTAAAACCTTTAACCGATTATACTTGAATCAACACTCTTAATTCTTGATCAAAAAATTTTATTTTATTTTTTCTTTCTTGGGGTTTCGGCCGAACAAAAAAAACCAATTGGGAAAGGGAATACTATATTTTATAATTTAAAGGCAATACCTTATTTCCTAAACCATAACTAATACTAAATTGTTTTCCTACTTAAACTCTTTTTCCCTTTTATTTCTTAAAATCCACCTATTATATAAAATATATTATAATATATATTTATAATATATATATATTATGAATATATATATATATATATATAGAGTAAATATAATATATATATAATAATTATTATTAAATGTATATTTACTCTTATTTTGTTATTTTTTAAAACCCTTTATTAATTAGTAAACCTTTTAAATAAAAACTTTTTTTAACTTACAATTTATAAATTTCATATTTCATAAATTAATTCTAATTTAGAAAGACTAAATGCATAACTAATTTAAATGCTAAGACTTAATTCTACCCAAAAATACATACATTCTCTTTACGCTCATACTACCATTATTCACCAAATAACACGACAACGCAATAAAATCATGCTATCATTTTCATTGTCACAAAATGTGAACGAAATGAAATAGCTACCAAAACCATAATCTCAATCACAATAAGATGAACACGCATCATGGATTGATATTAAATACTCATATAAGATCACATAAGCACTCAATTATAACACATATAAATACTTTAGTCGACTCTAACGGTTTGACTAACCTGCTCAAGTCATGGTTGTCACATGAAGAAGTTAAAAGAGAATGTTAACGCTATTCAAGTAGGGTGTCAACTCTGCGGAGGAGCTCACCTTGACAAGGATTGACCCCTAAATAAGGAAGTAAAGAGTGTGGAAGAAGTTAATTATGAAGAGTTCCGTCGACCCTTCCCAAATAATAACAGAATTGATGGTAGATTTAATAGGGGAGGATATGACCAACCATTATCTGGAGAAAGAAGACCAAGCCTAACTGAAATAATCAATAAATACATGAAAGAAGCATCTAAGAGACATGCCGAGCAAGACGAATGGTTAATTTTTTTTTACCATAATACAAAAACCAGCCGAGAAGCTCACGACAAAATTATCCAAGGTCTTGAGACAAAGGTAAAAACCTTAGCAAATGAAGTTGAAGGGCGAGTTAACAATGGAAAGTTAGAAAGAATGCAAGACAATCTGTACTGAAGATGGATCACCATTATACACACCTTTCTATTATTCCCCCAAGGAAATTGAATACTTTTCTTCTAACTTGCGATTTTCTGATAACGAGAAACAAGAAATCGACAATTCAGGAATGGCAAAGGCTCTAGCAGCACTTGAGGCCACACTTAAAATACAAAAAGAAGAGCCTAAAGAAGAGAAACAAAGTGTAAACTATTATGTTGATCCTTATGAGCCCCCAATACCATTCCCTAGATGATTAGAGCATCACGCAGAAGAAGCATTGGTGCAAAAAACTATGGAGAGCTTGAAAAAATAAGATAAATCGTCCTTTGTTAAAAGAAATTAGGCAAACTGACAATTACGCAAAATACATGAAGGACTTGGTAGAAAACAAACCTAAGACCGAAGAAGATGAGGAAATAAGAATGAACCCTAGGTGCTCCGCTCTTCTCCAGAATCATCTACCCCCTAAGGAACAAGATCGAGGAAGTTTCATTCTTCCTTGTTCAATTGGAAAGTTAGATTTCAATAATGCATTAGCAGATTTAGGAGCTAGCATCAACGTCATGCCCCTTTCTATGTATAAACATTTGGGCATAGGAAAACTCAAACCATTAATATGGTGATCGAAATGACTGATAACACAAATAGCCCACACCAAATGGGAATAGGAAGAAAATTTACTCATAAAAATTGACAAATTCATCTTTCCGGTAGATTTTGTGATTCTAGATATGGTTGAGGACCTCAGGATGCCCATCATCCTAGGAAGGCCATTGCTAGCCCCTGCACACACTAAAGTAGATATATTCAGAAAGTCTATTTCTCTAGAAGTTAGAAGTGAAAAAGTGATATTCAAAATAAAAAGTAGTTTTACTATGACTTTTGAATTTGTTCAATCAATAATAAGCGATACATGCCCAGAGGATGATGACTTTAAAAAGATTGATTATGATTTATTCTTATACGATTCAGAATCTTATGAGTTTAACCGACTATTAAGTATCGATCCAGACATTTTTTCCTACGAAATTGACGTACATGAATCTTATGAAGAGATCGTATATAGGATAAATGAAGTTGAAAAAGAGAAACAGTCCAAACCTAAAGAAACAAGGGTGCATTGGTGTAGGGCGATTTTGTAAGAAAAAGAAAATGGGAGCGAGTATTGGTCATCTTGTGACCCAAACCATGATGTATGCGATGGAGGGGATTCACCAATTAACAAAGTGAAATGTTACTGGGAAAGTATGAACGATAGTAAATGAGAAGAGTTAGAATGGGAAAATCTAAGCTTAAATGATTGGATGAAAATAAGATATGAATCTTATGAAGAGATCGTATATAGGATAAATGAAGTTGAAAACGAGAAACAGTCCAAACCTAAAGAAACAAGGGTGCATTGGTGTAGGGCGATTTTGTAAGAAAAAGAAAATAGGAGCGAGTATTGGTCATCTTGTGACCCAAACCATGATGTATGCGATGGAGGGGATTCACCAATTAACAAAGTGAAATGTTACTAGGAAAGCATGAACGATAGTAAACGAGAAGAGTTAGAATGGGAAAATCTAAGCTTAAATAATTGGATGAAAATAAGATATGGGAATGTATACAAGATAACCAGGGAGAGAATTCTCAAAGACCACTAGAGATACAGGTTCGGAGATGAAGAAGATGACTTAGAAGAGAAGTTGGAAGACCCAAAAGAGTGCGGGGAAGGTAAAGCAAACGTAATAATGGGGCCTATTCATGATAAATTAAACAATGATTGGTTTAATAATACAAGTGAAGATGAAGAAGATTGGAAGGGATACTGGATTATTTAGAACCAAGATCATATGACGGATTCATCGACTTAGATGATGAAGCCTATAACAAGAGAAGGTGCATATTGTTGGGAATGACCTATAAGGAACCAACTCCGATTTTAATGGAAAAAGTTAAAGTCACTTGATACATCATTGGCCCAGGTGAGATCTACACAAAGGTAAAGGTATTAGGAGTTGATGAAATACCAAGAACTAGGGATAACGTTGCTGTAATAAGAGCTAGATTAATGAGAAAAATGGCCCATAAAGGAAATGGCCAAGCAAAGACATAGAAGCGTCTTGAGTCTAACTTAAAGACTCAGTAATAAACAAAAGTGCTTGTCGGGAGACAACCCGTCCTTTATTTTCTACATATTAGTTGGTTTTTGTTGGTTTCTCTCTTATTTTGCAGGTTCTCGCTAGAAGGAAGTAGAATTCGAGGTCTCCTCGACTCGTTTTCATGTGGTAGCAAGATTTTGTCTAGGCGTAACCACATTGGTTACGCCGTAACAGATTTAATTACGGCGTAATGTCCTGAATTAGTTACGCCGTAACCTTCTTAGTTTAAATTTCAAAATTTTAAAAACCATATGTTTACGGCGTAACCAATCCCATAGTTACGCCGTAAAACCTTTTCTGAAACCAAAAATCAGTTTGAAACCTTTTCAAAAAACCGTATATAAGTAAATGAACTTTGTGGGTATGTTGTCTGAAAACCTTCACGAGACTTCACTCGTCCATTTAGGCCACCAAGTGGTTTAAAATTCTTGTTGCATATGCTAAATGAAACCGTGATTCCTACGAAAGTGAGTTAGAATTTAGTGTATATATATCTATGAACATTTAATGCTTGTTGTTGTCTAGTGATTTCAGGGGAAACGAGATTGTTCTATAGAAGCTTTGCAAGAATTCATCTCTTGCAGTCATTATTCGAAGAGGAGAGTAATGCTCAGGGGAGTCTTTTGTTTTAATTCTCCTCTTATTTCATATTTCATAATTCTCCACTTGGTTTGTATAATAGGGACATTGTACAAACCAAGTGGAGGGATGAGAGTAGAATTACCACTTGACCTTTGCCTTCGATTTTCTAGTTTTCTTTGAAAAATGGTGCCAAATTTTAAAAAAATTGACGTGTTTTTCTTACAAAACTAGAATTAATCTTTGCCAAGCACACTATTATCCCATAATTAAATTGGTGAGGTTAAGCCTAATAATCCGTTTCCATTTATTATACAAAAATCCACCAAATATATAAGAGTGCCAGTAGTATTGTAGACTTTAGAACTTGGCATGTACATCTTGTCATGACCTAATTAGTTAGTTGGAATAGATGGTTCAAGAAGGCAACAAATCACCCAAAAAGCCTATATGTGTATGTTTATCGGCTTGTCACACTGACTTGTCGACCTCCCCGTGTAAAACTGATGTGGTGTTTTCGTAAGCTTTAAATTTATAATAACTAGAAATACCGATTTTGACTAAAAACACAACATTCGGGCAAGTATACCCTATTTAAGTATAATATAGTATTAGGTAAGTCCATGTCGTTCCACGAGATTTATAGCAATTCACAAATTGTTTATCAAGTAACAAAGCTAATTGATTGTCACGGATCAAATAGCCAAAACGTGTGTATAAAGCAAGCAAGTATCAAGACATGATCCATATAACATAATAGATATAGATAGAGCAAGACTTTATATAAACAAAGCATACAAGTCATATATGATAGGTAATCATAATAACAAGTACCAATGATAAAATAGAATCCTTTCGGCCTTTATACTACATCATCATGGGTGCATTAGGATTGGTTTATATCAAATATGCATACATATGAATTCCTCCCAACCCGGTCGGTCAACATAAGGAAGGGTCTTAAACATCATTGTACTTGGGTTGATTATCAATTTATCACACAATTCTTACAAGTATGATATTGATACGCCATAGACAAACGGTTCAAAATACATCAAGACAATTAACACTTTTGGCCTATTTCAATTGCAATTAGATACCAAAAGATAAACAAGGATCCAAGCAAGATAACATGAATTCATAAACATGTATATTCATAAGTCATAGCAAAGTCATCAAAATATTATTCATGTTTCACATATTAGAACAAAGTACCATTACCAATATTTCGACTACAACAACCACCAATCCCAAAACTAATAGTTCCATGATCAACCAACAACCAAATGCTACTGAGATAACCGGAAATATGTCACCTAACTTCTGTAAATTCAACAACGTATCACCAAATGGAGTGTTTGGTAACAAGGTTTATGGTAGTGATTTAAGGAGAATTTGGTGTGAATCCTCTAAGAATCAAAGTGAGAAGTGTTTAGATTCTTGAAATGGATGATATGTAGGCTAGATATGGTGTTAGAACTCTATAAATTCATGGCTATGGTGGTGGTAGTATGCTGGTG
Source organism: Tanacetum coccineum (assembly GCA_026074375.1). NCBI lineage: Eukaryota > Viridiplantae > Streptophyta > Magnoliopsida > Asterales > Asteraceae > Tanacetum > Tanacetum coccineum. Next base: position 12,823 of record BQNB010121695.1, read on the forward strand.
AAATGGTGGTAATTTGCGGATTAAAAAGGTGTTTGGATCATTGGATCCAAGGATCCTCACCACTCCTTCCTCCTCTCCAAATGCTCTAATGAATGTGTGTGTGTAAGATATAAAATTTTGTGTGAGATATATGAAATGGGAGAGCCAAGGAAGGTATTTAGAGGCTATTCGGGGCCAAAGTACGTCGCAAAAACTTATTTGTGTGCTGCACATCAGGTGTTAATGCACTTAGCATTTAATTGCCTTTAATTCTCTTAAATTCGATGAAAAGTACGCCGCACATTCAGTAAAACCGCCACACTTTCAGTACTTTTAGCACTTGGCCTTTTTCATGATTGTAGATAATTGAATTCCACTCGCGTGGCCGCTTGAACCAACTAAAACGGAGTTCGTATGACCGAGTTATGATCAAAACAGTGAACATGTGTCGGGAAGCATTCAACTTGAGTCTTTTCTTCGTTTAAGCTTCAAATCGTCGTGTTTTCTTCCACAACACATCCCAAGAACCTACAATGGTAAATATACACTATTCTATACCAAAAGTTCTTATAATTAACGAATTTATATATATAAAATCATTGATAACGCATATAAAAACATGTATAATTTGAGCGTTATCAAATCCCCTCACACTTAAAACTTTGCTTGCCCTCAAGCAAATCTAAGAAAAGAAATTTTATAAACAAGGTCCTAGGTGACAAGACAAGGACATTTTTATTTTTTTATATATATATATTTTTAAATTTTGATTTTTTTTACTTTTAATTTAAAAAAATTTATTAGGTGTGAAGTTTTCGAAAATATTTTTGTTTGTTGTAATAAATACGTGCAAAAGGCGCAAGCACCCCTCCCCCCACACTTAAGGGTTTGCTTGCCCTCAAGCAAAATACGGAAAATATAAGCTATACAAACAAACATAAACAATTATGATGTAATAGTGTGGTTAAAAGGGAAATTCACACTCAATTGCTCAGACATGATCAATATTAATACCATGCTTGTACAGAAACAAAAAATACACCCGACATGGCGTAGCACCAAGTATAATTATCAAAAGAAGAATTTTATTTCGGGTTGTAATGTACAGGCTAAGATTTATAAGGGTATGGATAGCATGGGAATTTATACTGGAATTGTTTTATAAATATACATGTCGACAAGTCCAAGAAACTCATGTTGCTTGTTACTGAATCATAAAATCGTGAGGTTATGAACAAACCAACCTCCATCTAACAAACAAATTATTCATACTTCTTTTTTTCTTCTTATTTCACATTTTTTTTTTTTTTTTTCATCCACCCTTATTCAAACAACTAACAATTCCCCTACATTGAGATTAGGATACACACAAAAAATACGAAACATGAAGCTGGCCATCTCCATCTCCGTTAAAATGGCACAACACTTATAACAAAGCGCGAGCAAACCATAAGCAAAAAATCAACCAATCATGCCGAGCAACTAGCAACCAACCATCGAGACTTTCGACAAGGGGTAAGGCTAGGCTAAAGGTTTATTTTTGTCTTTTTCATTTATTTTAATGAGAAAAATGATTAGAATGGCTCAACGGTTAAACTAGGGGTATCTAGCACTAAAGATGAGTGCTAACATAAGGGTTTTATTTTGGTGGTTAGCTAATCAGTGTAATTAGCTAAAAGAATAATATGTTAAATGGAATGGCTATTTGGGTTAAATCCTAAGTTGCCTCTTTATCACGTAAAAATACCTATATCACGTGAACGTGATCTCACTGTGGTCTCGTAATGATTTCAAGCACAAGTTTCAGAATCAATAAATCACCGGTACACTCATAATTAATGGAATCAAGCATAAAATACGTATGCTATATACATGCTCAAAATCCTCACATATTTACTAGAATGGTTATAAATGCGCAAGTAATGTTATCAATCCCGAGTCGGATCTGCTTTATCAATCGGGACACATCTTTGATTTCAAAACTTTATTTAATTATTATTATTTTTTTACTACGTTTAATTCTAATATATTAACCTAAGTGGCAAAAGATTTAGAAATAAATTAGATTTTTAGATTACAGAGGGCGAACAAAAGTTTATACTTTTAATAATGAGTCTGATTTTTCAATTCATTTTCCCCCCACACTTAAGTTAAGCATTATGCGTAATTAGAAAATAACTTAAAAGTGGGACAAACGGGAAAAATAAATATAAGAGAAACAAGACTTCTCGGGGCTCATAAGTTCTCAGCTGAATTTTGAAAGATACGACGCGAAACAGAATGCCGTCATGTGTGTTCTACCACATGTAATATTATAATTTAAATATATCACTCCCCCAAATGATAAGCATCACCACCATCCAAGCTCCACTTATTTATTTAATCTGCAAACAAAACTACGAAAATCATAAAATACAAAAGCGCACTTTCGTAGGCAACACGGTTGCATTTAGCGTATGTAACAAGCCTTTAAACCCCTCGGTGGCCCGAGTGGACGAGTTATAGTCTCGTGAGGGTTTTTAGCGAACACACCCTCAAAGTTTAAATTTTTTTATATTTATATACATTTTAGTAAAACAAGCATACACAAAACATTAAGAAATGAAAAATAATATAGAAAGGAAAATATAATTACCAGTAATCAAACATTCAAAACACATATATAAATAAAAACAAAATTAATGGCGAAAATAAAATCTTTTTGTATTTTTTATTTTTTTGGTTTTAAGACAAACACATATATCTAATACATAATTATTATTTAAGGTTTAAAACAATAATTTACAAAATTATTATAATTTTTTTTTATATTTTTTAATTTTTATTAAAAAAAATTCATAACAAAAGTGTGTCGCACTTGAAAGAAAATGCGGCGTACTTATAACCTAATTTTAATAATTTTTCAAATAAAAATACGAGCGCGGAAAAAAATTAAAAAGTGTGCCTCACACAAACATATGTGCGGCGGTTTTATTATGACAGAAAACACATTTTTTTATTTCTCATTCTTTATTAGTTAACAACACATATATCAATACATAACACACACAAACAATCACGACAAACACACAATCACACATATTAAAAAGGTAGATAAGAAAACTATTTTTTTGGATTTTATGGTTTTTAACATTTTTTATTTTATTTTTATATTTTTCTCTTATTTAAAGCACGCAAGCAAACACACACATATAAGCAAGCAACATAAATGCAAACAAACAGAAATGAATACTAATACACATTTTAAAACAATCTACATGATAAAGATACGAAAAAGAAAATATATATTTTTTCTTAGCCCAGAAGTGCGACGCACAAAAGACAATATACGGCGTACATTCTGAAAATTTTCAAATTTTATATATTTTTATGGGTTTTAATAGATGAAATATAAACTGAACACATGACTTATTATATAAACAGATTCATTCCATTTAACAAGATAAAAATGAAGAAAGCAAAATAACTCAGAAAAAAAATCTTTTTGTTTTTTTTTGAATGACAAACTAAATATTCACAAATTTACAAGGTGTATAATCATATAAAATAGAATTTAAAATGATCACATACCTTAGACTAGCAATTTGGGGGTTTTGGTTTTGGATTTGGTTTTAAATCTGATTATGCTGTTGAAAATTTCTGCAAAAAGTGCGGCGTACTTGTGCTAAGTGCGGCGTACTTTCTGGGTTCCGTTTGCCAAAAAACGGTACGGCGAGTTTATAAATATTGATTTGTAAAATAGTACTGCGATTTTGGTGTGAAACCGGCGCACTTCGGGTATAAACCTGCAAAATAAGAAACGGGAACAGGGGAAGTGCGACGCACAAGGTTAATTGTGCGTCGTACTTTCTGCAACTGCAGACATATTTTAAAGATTTAAATAGATTTAAACACTCGAAACATGCACAAGACTAGCAAACAATCTGCAAAAAACTAAACAAATCTCCGGTAGCGGCGCCAAAAACTTGATGTGGTGTTTTCACAAGCTTTAAATTTATAATAACTAGAAATACCGATCTTGACTAAAAATACAACATTCGGGCAAGTATACCCTATTCAAGTGTAATATAGTATTAAGTAAGTCCAGGTCGTTCCACGAGATTTGTAGCAATTTATAGATTGTTTATCAAGTAACAAAGCTAATTGATTGTCACGGATCAAATAGCCAAAACGTGTGTATAAAGCAAGCAAGTAACAAGACATGATCCACATAACATAATAGATATAGATAGAGCAAGACTTTATATAAACAAAGCATACAAGTCATATATGACGGGTAATCATAATAACATGCATATCTACCAATGATAAAATAGAATCCTTTCGGCCTTTATACTACATCAACATGGGTGCATTAGGATTGGTTTATATCAAATATGCATAAATATGAATTCCTCCCAACCCGGTCGGTCAACATAAGGAATGGTCTTAAACATCATTCTACTTGGGTTGATTATCAATTTACCACATAATTCTCACAAGTATAATATTGACACGCCATAGACAAACGGTTCAAAATACATCAATATAATTAACCCTTTCGGCCTATTTTAATTGCAATGATATACCAAAAGATAAACAAGGATCCAAGCAAGATAACATTGAATTCGTAAACATGTATATTCATAAGTCGTATCAAAATCATCCAAATATTATTCATGTTTTGAAGACTAATCAAATAACATACTTGATGTGAAGGAAAGAGAGGTGATTTTAGTGAGAGGTGATTAGGAAAGAGACGTACGGTATCAAAGACGTTTTGATATTTAGCGGAAGTCTCAAAGCAGACAGCACGATAAGAGTAAACCAGTGAGTTACTATCTCACTGATTAAGAAATAAAAAATTGATTTGAAAATCAATCAACGTGTCACATGCTAAAGTGGTTTTGTGACACATCGAGAGTGTTAATCATTTTAAAAGTTCATCATCAATCGTCAATTCATAACCTGGAACAAGTTTGATTAAAATTGAATCGCACCATCGTTTCTTTCCAGTTGTCAAAAGTTTGATTCATATAGAATCGCACAAGTCACCTACCATGAGCTTGTTTGATGTTGGCTCAAGCAGGATTTCTATCTTCATTATGAATATTTAAATATCACTCGGATGTTCTGGCAAAATCACAAGGATAATGCGTATGACTCTTTATATATATTTCTCGTTATTTACATTATATGAGATAGCAAGCATAGTTTTGACAAGTATCCTAATGAGATTTATGGAAGATCTCTTTTGGCTGTAGACTCAATAGTGCACTTTGATTTTAGTGATCGGAGGCTGGAGCAGACTGCCACCTTTTCAATATCAACTAACTCGGAGTGAGAAAGTTGATAGAAATGGGTGTAATCTCTGTGAGAAATGAAACAAGAGTCTGTTGAGAGACCTTGAGTGGCTAGGGAGGGTTGTGCATAGCATCACTGGGTCCATGACTGTCTTCAATGTCAGACAACAACTTAGTGTTTCCGACAGTTTATGTATTGACCCGGTTTGTGCTTAAGTGTATGGATGGCTTCTTTTTTTCACCCTTTATCCTTACATTTCTTTTTCATTCTTCAACCCCTTCAATGCTTACCGAGACTTCACAACTAACACTTGTTGGGTTTATTCTAGTGTTAGTTCCATCTCAGTCGGCATTATTCATGATTCTTACTTTTTCTCCTTTTGTATCATACCTAAGGACTTCTACACTAACTAGTGGATATCCCTGGGTAGATCCCTCCGGTTCTGGCTGGATCATGGGATTTGAATACCTATGCCTAACCGTCTTATAACTCCATAAATTTAAGTACATGGTCGGTCTTTTGGGTATTTCATCACAATCCTTCCAAAATCATTGAAAAGTTCAATCAAAGTGTTTGAAATAAATATCAAAAGATTTACACTTTGAGAGTTTTTCATCATCACTAAAGGCTCCCCCTTAACATGTGCATCATAATCGTAGTACATGCTAAGTGTGGAGTGCATTGAATCCATTTTATATGATCATATTTCAGTACAAATTAGATGCAGTTTAATAACATTTTCTCCCCTTATCCAAGATCTTAATCCCTTGATATTTTAGATATCAATTGATTAAACGTTCGGGGACAAAATGTTACATAATATCTATTAGGAACATTTTAATGCCCCCTCTCAATATTTGAGGGTATATAAGACAGTGCTGAGTACAATAATTTGAAATTTTTTGAATTTACTAATAAATTCTTAAAAAGTTTGTACTCCAGCACTTTTTAATATTACCAAAAAGTCTACACTACATATATACAAATTCATAAGTTTTTATTATTTACGAGGTTTGACCTGTTATGATGAGGACATCATATGATAAATCATATGGTCCTTTCCAGCAGCCGAAGGTCTCCCTCGTACGGTCTCCCACCAACAAATTTTTCTAGGCTCCTCATGATCCTTCTGTTCTTGAGTTGTTTATCAATCGCCTGAATCATAGCTCCTGCTATGTCCTTGTCTACATTTTTCTAGTATGTCTGTGGTAGATACTTCATCCTGATTCTCTTCATAATATCATCAAGAGCAGTCAGAACATCGTTGAGTGTACCGTCACTAAATTTGTGTAGTTCATAGATACGCATCAGTTTGTTCTTCTTGTCTTTAATCTGATATATAAAGCCTCTAGGATTTGGGTATGATGAGTATGTTGGCAATCTTTTGAGATCTGATCTGTACGTGTTCGACCTTGTGAGGTTGAGCTTCTTTTGGTAACTTTCGACACCTAACTGAAGATCTTTCACACGCCTTTGGATGACAATGCTTCTGGTAAACATTCACAATGAAACATTCAGAGCTAGGCGTTCTTCAATAGTGAGGTTTGTTAGCTTGCCTTGAACTAGAAGTAGCAGCATGTCTTCGATGTCTTGTAAGCGAAGCCTCTTATAATCACCTTCTTTGAATGTATAAAGCTTGTCATCATTTCTACGAACAGTGATCCAATCCAAATGCTTGTAATTAAGCCATTCGACAATCTGAAGCTTTGTAACGGCAATGATTCTGTGCTTGGAGTGGACATCACGAGCAGATTCTCTGTTGACAGCAAATCCATAGAATTGTTGACGCTTTTAACCCTAGTGAGATATTCCCCATAGTGCATTTTTGTCGTAGATAACCGGCACATGACTCCACATGGTGTTCGGAACAAAGTCTTTGATGACATCAAATAACGTCTATTTTATAGCATCATTTATCCCATGTTATTAACCTATTTTGTATAGTTATTGCAAAGAATTGTTACTTAATCGTTTATATTTGAGAATTGCAGTAATTATGAAGTAATTAGTGAAACTTAGTAAAAGGCGCACATTCTAGAGCTTAAATGAAGATATTTTGAAGAGTACTGTTCTGAAGACCAATACGCCGTATCCATCAAGGGAGATACGGTGTATCCGTGCCGGCACTCACCAAAGACCACAAAAGGAATAAAGATCAATACACCGTATCTAGAGGACTCAATACGCCGTATTCAAGATATGGAATCAATATAAAATTCTGGAAGATATCAAACGTGGTCCCTACTTCAAGAAATCCCCAATACGCCGTATCCAATACATGGATACGCCGTATCCAACCGACTTCCAGACCTTATAAATAAAAAACTCAAA
>BQNB010121696.1:0-20414 GCA_026074375.1 Tanacetum coccineum
CGGACGTGACCAAGTTTTTGCTTGTTTGAGAACCAAAGTGAACCACCGGTTTTTTGTTGACCCAGTTTGATTAACCCGACCGGGTCATGACTCTTTTCTACCAAAAATCTATCAAAAACTTTTTTTTCATAAACCTTTATAAGTTTAATTGATAATTAAAAGTGATGATTCACTAAAATATAGTTAAGGGCAAATAACAAGAAGAAACATCATACTTGTCACAATATGCTTTTATAACACCAAATTCACATTTCTGGCTTTTGTGGTGATAAAAGTTCTTTTTTTTCCTTTTATGGGGTTCAGTGACCATTTTGCCCTTTCATGTATTTTACATTTTCAGCCCTTTTTAACTAAAAAATTTCACCAACAATCCAGGACCCTTCTTAATGAACATATTTATTTTTACCAAGTTCTCGGCTAAATGTAATTACCCGACCCATCCTATTAAGTGAACACGGTATATTTTAACCCGCTTTTAACAACATAACTTAAACTATATTAAAATTATACGAAGAGATAAACCATAACTATAAAACAAAGTAATTAATTACATAAGAAAATATATTCTTAGGGTACTAATAATAACCGTTAACATTCTAATTTTTTACATAACCATTGTCTGTCTAAACCCTTTATAAAGGGTGCCAAAATTAAATATGTTGTAAATACCAACACATTCATAGATAAACCTTAAGTGTCTAAACCTTTTACAAAGGGTGCCAAAACAGAATATGTTAGCATTAACAACACATTCATACATAAGATATACAATTTAGTAAAAGATTAATGTACATTACTGATAAAACACCAACATAATGCTTAATCACCCATCTTTCTTTTACCTTTCTTGACCTGCTCCTTGCTCTCCTTGACCTGGTCCTTCACCTCTTCCTTTTTAACTCCAAATTCTTTGTTAATAATCATCTCACAGGTTTTATTATTTGCTAGCCTAATGATGCAATTCCTTATAGGTTCACTCCTTTTGACAAGTTTCTTTGTTGATGTAGTGGAATTACTACTTGCTCCCTTCATTTTTGGACTGATAAATTTCTTAGTAGTTGTTCTAATGGTTTTTTGACTCCATAACTAATCATCAGAATCATCTTTCCCATCCTCTACTTCTTTATCTATCTCATCGTCTTATTCATCTGTCTCATCTTCATCTTCATCTATCTCTTCCTCATCCTGATCATTGACATCCTCATACCAATTTAACAAATCTTTTGATGGGCCTTTTTGTGAAATAGTCATCTTCATCGAACCAGGAACACTCTTCTCCAAACAACCAGATTCATCTGATGAGCTTGACTCATCATAACTTGATACATATGAGCTTAGTTCTGACTCTGATGTGCTTGAACACTCAAGTTCCTATGTGCTTGAACACTCAAGTTCTGATGTGCTTGAACACTTAAGTTCTGATGTGCTTGAACACTCAAGTTCGGATGTGCTTGAACACTTAAGTTCTGATGAGCTTGAACCAATTTCAATGACATTTGCATAAAACATAATAAGTATGCATAAAACTCATGGTGTAGTTATGTATACAAAGTTGTTATTTAAGAAATCAGTTACAAATTGTAATTGGTGTTGGCCTATGGAATGGACATCTAAAGTTGCTGATAACATCAAATATTTAATATTTTTTGGTGGCAAAATACTCCCTATATTACCTGAAAATATTTTACTAATACTCGAAAACGAGATATTTTTTACTGTTTTGTAGTTTTCAAGTGAAATACAGGAAAGTGACAAGAAACAAGGGAAAAAGGATTGAAAGTGTAAATTCTGAAGAATGTTACGACGTAACATCAAAAAGGTTACACCATAACATAAATTAAGCAAGTACGAAGATCAAGGAAGACTTTACGGCCTAACACCATATCTAGTTATGTCGTAACCATATATTTGAAAGGAAATCTTGTCAAAGTTATAGTTACTGCGTAACACCTTATCCAGTTACGTCGTAACCAAGAGAATCTACAAATATGGAATAAAGATCACGTAATTATGGACATTATTTGAAGGTTACAGCGTAACACCATATCTGGTTACGCCATAACAAGCTGCTTAATTATGGAATGCCGTGTAAGATGGTTACGGTGTAACACTTTTATTGGTTGCATCGTAAGAGGTTCGATACCTATAAATAGAGGCCTCATTCAAGCTATTTTGACATCACTTCCTCCACAGCCAATTGGAAAGGCGACAAAGGCTTCCAACCTTCAAAGAATTCCACCTGGAGTCCAAAGGAGATCACACTTTACTTACTTTTTGTATTTAATCGTTCAAATACGAATAGTATAAGAATTATGATTTTTCAATCTAGGATTTCTTCTATCTCTTACTGTGTTTCCGTTACCATGAGTGGCTAAGCACTTAAAGTGCTGACCTAGTTATGTAATTACTGTCGTTATGATTGTTTCCTGTTAGATTATGGTTTTATTAGATATTCTTTGACTATCGTGTAACCCTGGATTTTAGTAGTACGGGTGGTTTGGACCTAGCTTGCCCCATAATTAGATTACCTTGTCAATATGGGATCCAATGGGTACTAGGGAGGATCACTAACTCCTACCTGGTGTAGGAACTAACCAGTCACAACACTTATCACTCAATACTTAAAAAGCACATAAACTCTTTCAAAGAAGGTTAACAACCTTTACAAGTTATTAGATATGTTTTGGGAATAGTTGGGATTAATCACTACAACCTGGATAACCTACCTCCCAGATGATTCGGGACTGATTCGGAATCGCAGGAAGTATAGGATAGACTATATATGCACATTCAAGTTTATCGACCTTTGAAACCACTAATGAAACCATAGTTTAACATTGCATAGGAAAGCGTTTTCATAACAATAGTAATGAACTAACTAGGTTAGCATGTTTTCTCTCTTGATATCTCCTACTATTTTAATTTTCAGTTATTTATTTTATTGTTATTTTTAATTACTTTCAATTCCAATCAAAAACCATTTTAAAACCAGACATTTCAAATTAAAACTAAATACAACTTAGCTCTTGGGACGACCTCGGATTTACCATTCTATACTACCCACGATTAGGTTCTCTGCCCGTTAGTGTATGGTTAGGTAGATCAAGTTTTATAAATTTAAAACTTGATAAAAATATATTTTAAAAGAAAATATGCATCATGTTTTTGACGCCATTGCCGGGGAGCTAAAAATTAGAATTAATTTGAATATTTCATTATTTCTCTTCTAAACTCTATATCTGCAGGAACCATGGCTGGAGTAGACGTTGATACTCTCACTATGGAACAATACCTAGCATTGTCACGAGAAAACCAGGCACCAGGCGTGGTTAAACCCGAAATCAGAGGCAATGTTAATTTCGAAACCAAGAGTCAATTCATGCGCGAATTGAAGGAAGTCACTTTCTCCGAGAACAAAGACGAGGTTGCTCATGATCACATTGATCGGGTCCTCAGCATCGTTGGCTTATTCAACATTCCTGGAGTCTCTAAAGATGCAGTCATGCTCTGAGTTTTTCCCTTTACTCTTACAGGATCCGCAAAGTGATGGGTGGACAGACTAGCCACAAGAACTATCAATACCTGGGACCTTCCCAAAAAGTCCTTTATCCAAAGGTACTGCCCACCTTTCATGACCGCAAAGCAGAAGATATTCACAACTTCAAGCAAGATGGAGATGAATCATTATACCAGGCCTGGGAGCAATATAATGACCTGCTATACAAGTGCCCTACCCACGACATCAATAATCATCAAAAGGTAAATATCTTTTATAAAGGTTTGAGCACTATGAACCATCAATTACTTGATTCACAGGGACCTATCCCCGGGATGAGACCAGCCCAACCTCTCACTGCAATTCAGACCATGGCTGATCATTCTCAAAAATGGCACAACAGAACAACAAGAAGTAATATGGGAGGCAGTTGTAGCAAGGATGGACTAGCTGCTTTGGTAAACAAGTTGGACAACCTGGGATGAGACATGAAGAAACTAAAGGAAAGTGTTTATGCAATCCAGGTTGGATGCCAAATTTGTGAAGGACCTCACCTCGACAAGGATTGTTCCCTTAACGAGGAAGTAAAACAAGTTGAAGAGGTCAGATATGGAGAATTTGGACGAACAGCGCCTTTTAACGAAAGTAATAGAGGGAAGTTTCATGTAGGACCACCTGGATACTACACCAAGACTGATAACCGTCCACCATATGGTGAAAGGAGACAAATCTTAAAAGAACTATTGGCTAAGCATCAAAAGGAATCTGCTCGAAGAAGCACTGAAATAGAGGTGTGGATTAACAAGCTTTAAGAGAGTGCTGAGATTAACACTAGGAACCAAAATGCCTCACTTAAAAACTTAGAAACCTAGATCGAGCAATTAACCGAAGAACTCTATTCCAGGAAGGAAAAATCTAAACAAGCAAAGGTAGTAATTGATGAACGTGAGGGACCCCACCCAGCTCTCCTAAGAAAATTAAGAATCTCCACAGAATATCCTTCCTCTCTGACTCTCAGGAAAAAACACCAATGATCAACTACCTACGAAAGAATCTAATCCAGGACATTTTACGCTTCCCTGCACCATCAGTAACTTTAACTTTTATGCTATGGACGATTTAGGAGCCAGTGTAAATGTTATACCTAGAAATATTTTCGTGTTTTTGGAATTAACAAACCTTAGTGAAACCAAAATACTGGTGGAAATGGTAGACATGAGAAAAAAGACACCACTTGGGATAGTTAGATAGATACTCATAAAAATTGATAAATTTTTGTTCCCCTCCGACTTCGTAATTCTAGATCAAACCCTCAATTCAACTATGATTTTAGGAAGACCCTTTTTGGACACCGTCTACGCCCAGATTAGTGTTTTTGAAAAAGAAATATCAGTAGGGATAGGTGACGAGAGGGTAGCGTTTAACATAAATAGGAATTACCCTAATTTCACCCCTACCGAGGGAATCTTTATGTTAAACTCGATCAACGCTGATGAACCAATCACTAAAAGATTGAAAATAAGTGATGACACTGCTACAACACATTTTTGTAAACCTATTATAAAAGAATGTGATAAGGACTTTAAGGCTTGGCCATCCTGTAGTCTATTTAGGAACAAATGCGATGGGGGGCATGAAATTTACGGGATTAATGAGCTTGGTAAAACAAAATATTAGTTTTTTCCTGATAACAATGAAAGGAAGGAAATGAAAAGAGGCGGGGTATCATTTCCAAGCTTTTTAATAATAAGATATGATAGCTGTCAGGTTAAGGATTCTGTTTGGAGCAAAAGGTATTCAGAATGGTGTAATGAAAATTCTCATGATAAGAAACCTAGGCCTAAAGACTACACTTTTAAAGAATGGGTAAAGCATAAGAAAGGACACTTAGACATAAGTAAATCAGTTAGGAAAGATTTATTCAGGTCATGGGTGACTAATCAGTTTACTGAGGCGTTAGATCCTGATAAAAACCCTTTAGAAAGATGTTTGGATGAATAAAAATGGATATTCCATAAAGAAATTGAACGACTTGCCGATGAATACAAAATAAAAATTAGAGAGAAAGGGCAAGTTCTTAAAGAGGTATGGACAAAATGTAAGAGAGCGCAATGCAAGAATAAAGATTGGTGGTATGATTACTGGTATGAGGATGAAGAAAAAACAGAATTAGGTAATGAAGATTATGATCCACTAAAAGTACATACAGAAACATTTGAAGTAACAAAATATAAGTTCAACAACGGATGTAGCTTCATATGTGTTAGTGGCGAGAATAATGAAACCCTGTCCTTGGGAAGGAAGAATGGATCAAGGTTTAGGAAAATGATAATGGAAGAAATGGAAGAAGTCCTCGGGAATGACGAAGAGGACTCTGACAACGAAACGTAGAATTGTCATGAGTCAAACTTAAAGACTCATTAATAAACAAAAGTGCTTGTCGGGAGATAACCCGTCCTTTATTTAATGAAATTTCCTTTTTGCATTAGTTGGTTTGCATGTTTCTTACTTTGTTTTGCAGAATCTAGAAGCTAAGAGGAAATTATCGACACCGGCTAGACTCATAATCATGTGGTAACTTTGCTGAATTTGCAACAATTACGGCGTAACAACTTTAGTTACCCCATAACCACTACAGGTACGACGTAAACCATTTCATGGTTATACCGTAACACCTTAAAACTTAAAATTTTTACCACTTGATTACAACGTAACCCATTTCCTGGTTACGCCGTAACATCCTTCTGAAATCCTAAAAATTTAAGTTTTTAACATGTCTAAACCTTGTATTCGTAGATGGACTTTGTGGGTATGTTCTCTGGAAGTCCTCACGAGACTAAACTTATCCACTTGGGCCACCAAGTGGTTTAAAAGGCTTGTTGCATATGCTAAATGCAACCGTGATTCCTACAAAAGTGAGTTAGGTTTGTATTTCCTATACACTTCATAATTCTTGTAGAACTTTTTTATGCTCTGGTTTGTTTCTGTGATCACAGGGGATAAAGAGCTTGCGAGAAGACGAAAATAGATGCCAAATTTCAAAGCAAAGCTCAGGGAGTTTCTTGTCTTAATTCTACTATTTCCTTTTTATTTCACTACCTTAATGTACAATAGGGACATTGTACAATTCAAATGGGGGGATAGGAGTATAATTAATACTTAACGTATGTTTTGCCTTTGATTTTCTAGTTTTCTTTGAAAATTAAGCCAATTTTAAATTTTTTGACAATTTTTTCTTAAATAACTAGACTTAATCTTTGCCGAATGCACATTACCCTTTATTATACTTGGTGAGATTTATGCCTAATATTCCATTTCCATCATATTACTCAAAATCCACTAAAATATTGAGTGTGCCCGTAGTATTGTAGACTTTAGAACTTGTCCTGTACATCATTTCGAGACCTAATTGATTAGCAGGAATAGATAGTTCAAGAAGGCAACACTTAGGAAACTACCCAAATAGCCTATATGTATGTGTTTATCGAGTTGTTACACTGACCTGTTGACCTCCCATGATAAACCCTTTTGTTGCACTCATTATTAGTGCAAGATACCCCTAGATCGCCCTTGTCAAACCAATCTATGTTTTCATCCTAAGTTATATGTTTTGTTACACCATTTCACCTTAGCCTACCCTATAGTCTTAATTTTCTTTGTATTTAAATTTCTGGCTATTTAAGTCCATGGTTCGGGGGAATGGGATCGAGAATTATATGCATTCGTGGAAGACCAATCAATTATGATCTATAAAGACCCCCCTGTATCACCACTTTCGACATTGTTTATCGCAAGTGGGGGGATGTGCATATAATACCGGATGTTGCAGGGGTAATAATTAAAGATATAAACTCCTGTAACATTTACATATTTATCATGAAGAAAATGAAGAAAAGAGGGTGAAACAAAAAGCCACCCATGTGCTAAAAATATAAAGATGGTGCAAAATAAAAACATATATAAATGGAGCTAGTAGCCTATTATTGCACCAAGACATGTTACTAAAATGGAGCTAGTAGCCCATTATTACACCAAGTCATCCCAATACTCATGAAGAATGGAGCTAGTAGCCCATTATTAAAGATTAGATTTTCAGACTTAAACTCTTGGACCCATGGATGGACAGTAGCTAGTTATGACAACCTTAGATTATTTTAGACTATTTGTTTTGTGTTCTTATTAACAATCATTAAATGTGTATCCCATGTCTATCCTAACCCTCTTTATCACCCTTTAAAACCATATTACCCTTGTTGCCTTTGAGAATTATTTAAAACCTAATTCTAACTGGTGCAGATTTGTGTACTTTTCAAGCTTATGATAGAATACATGATATGACTGTGCAATTGAGCGATCACCCCGTAAATGAAACACTTAGACTAGTGGAGAGCTGAGTGACTTTTTATCCCTTTTCGTGAGGTGTTCGGATTTGACATTTTCTAGCATAAGAGTTTTATAAATTCATTTCTTAAAGTTATTCTCAAGAAATCTTTTATGAAATATTCTAATAGGTTCTACTTAAGGGCAAGCAGAAGTCAAGTGGGGGATATTTGATATCATCAAATATTTAATACTTTTTGGTGGATGATGACAACAAATTACGTCTATTTTATAGCATCGTTTATCCCACGATATTAACCCATTTTGTATAGTTATTTCAAATAATTGTTACTTAATCGTTTATATTTGAGAATTGCAGTAATTATGAAGTAATTGGTGAAACATAGCAAAAGGCGCGCATTCTGGAACATAAATGAAGATATTTTGAAGATTACTATTCTGAAGACCAATACGCGGTATCCATCAAGAAGATACGGTGTATCGGTGCCTGCACTCACCAAAGATAACAGAAGATTAAAGAGCAATACGCCGTATCCAGAAGACTCAATATGCCGTATTCAAGATATGGAATCAATATAATATTCTGGAAGATATCAAACGTGGTCCCTACTCCGAGAAATCCCTAATATGTCGTATCCAACCGATTGGATACGCCATATTGAACCGACTTCCAGACATTATAAATAGAAAACTCAAAAATGAGTTTTAAGTGTGCTAAATCATATTCTCGATACCTAAACCATAAAAGTTGATTTTCAGAAGAGAAAAATAGCAGAAGAGGTCGAGCAACGTATTCAATTCCATAGGAGACATCATGTAATTCCATATACTTTAGTAATCGTTTAGTTTTTGGTATCATTCGTTAACTCGGTTAGTTTACCTTGGCTAAATTATTACTCTTGTATTTATTATGACGATTGAAGGCTAATACCTTCAGGTATTAGCCATTATTATGAAGATCTGAATGTTTGGTATTTGTTTATATCGATTTCTTGATTTATCGTTGTATGCTTGTTTATGTTTATCAATTTATACTTGTTTACGCGCTTTTGTATGCGACCTATCATTCAACTGGATCTAGCTAAGTGGAACAAGCAGATTTAGAGTCAAAGATAGCTCTCCATATAGTAATTTATATACCTAGAATAATACTTACACAAATATTGTCCTTCTAAGTCTGTGTCTAGGATACGCTTCAGGCTTAAATAGTTAATTGATATTGCCAATGGTTTATTGATCGTATTGACTAGCAGGTGACCTAGATAATTTAACAAATAATGTTCTGATTTCATTGGATAGTTAGACAAGTGGACTACAAGTGTATAGATTGCCATTAAGCGGTAAGTGGGTAAAGTCTCTATAAGCTAGGGTTTAACAAGATCACCATTACTTTAATCCCTAAGATAGATATTAATTAGCAAATAAGGATACTTTATGCGGGAACGTCTTAGTTTAGTGTCACCTTAGGTTATGATACTAATAAATTGCACCAAGAAAGAAGTACGGAATTAACTTGATCAACTTGGCAACGGTATACCTTCTATCCTAGTTATATTTCCTTTATTTTACGTGACAAATTATTATCTTATAATCTTTCTCATTAAAGTCTTATTTCATTAATAAGCTACTCCTGGGATGACCTCGGATTTACCTTTCTATACTACCCATGATCGGGTTCTCTGCCCGTTAGTGAGTCGTTAGGTAGATCGAGTATTATAAATTTAAAAGTTGATAAAAATATATTTTAAAAGAAAATACGCATCATATATAGAATGTGATATTACACACTAAAAACTCATTTTTGAGTCTTCTATTTATAGTGTCTGAAAAAGACTCGATACGCCGTATCTGGCTAGGTCGATACGCCGTAAATGAGGATTCCTGTGAAGAGCGCGCTAACGTTCATCAATCAATCATGAAATCCATTCCCAATTTACTTTTATTAACTATAATTCATTTCGAATAGTATATCTTATGATAACGCGATGGAAGCAGTCTGATACGCTATATTAGGAATTGGTCAAACGGGCTTTCTTGTGAAGTCTTGGCGCTCTATCACCAACGATCACTGTTTGTCGATACTGGCTTAGTGTATACAGAAATCAGCAATCTTCAAATGTCTTCGTTTTAGCTCCAAATTATGCGCCTTTTAGCATGTCTTCACAAAACACTCCTAAATTACTGCATTTGTCAACTTAAAAGCAATCAAGTACCAAATCATGTAATAAATATATAAAAATGGGCAAAAAAGATGGGATAAATGATATAATAAAGTGACGTTGTTATTTGATGTCATCAGATACTTATACGCCTAGCACTGGTCGGCCATGGACCCATAATGGGCTTACCATGGGCCTTGGGCCTTTCTACTTTATCAAGGTTCCAAAAACTATATTACGAGCCAATCATACGATATTATGGAAGTGACCGATACTTTCATATTCCTAACAAACTAAACCAACTACAACCTCAATTCCTGGTCTTCGAGATTTTTCATCCCTATTCAGATTCGACCAGAGAGTTTTTGTCTTAAAAAGGATCTTTCTCAACTCAAACAACTAGATTATTCTGCATAACTGCTCGAAACGATAAAGTCACAAATTCCTGCAATGGTAGATGCTCAACTTAGCATAAGACTTGAAGATTCTATTCAGAAGGCTTTCATGTCATACACTGCACAATTTAAGAAGAAGGCTAAAGATGATAAGAAGAGATACATTGATCTCGTTGAGAAATCAATGAAAGAGATAATCAAAGATGAAGTCAACACTCAACTACCTTAGATTTTACCAAAGTAAATATCTGAATTTGTCACTCCTATGATCCAAAGCATCATTAATGAATCACTTGAGAATGTTGTTTTGGCTAAATCTTCTTCTCAACCACAATCTATATATGAGGCTGCAGCATCACTCACAGAGTTTGAATTGAAGAAGATCCTTCTAGACAAGATGCAGAAAGTAAATCGTATCGAGGAGCTCTAGAACACAAAGAACTCTACGATGAAGTGGTCAGATCTTATAAGCTTGAGAAGGATCTCTACGAATCTTATGGTAAAGCATATTCGATAAAGAAAGACTGTGAAGACAAGGAAAAAGATGAAGACCCTCCTGCTGGATCAAACCAAGGGTTGAAAAGAAGGAAGGCGATCAAGGATGATGAACCACCAAAAGGCTCTAAATCAAAAGATTCTAAGTCAAGCTCATCCAAAGGCACCAAGTCTTAGCCAAAATCATCTGGTAAGTCTGCGCAAGCAGAGGAACCAGTATTTTAGGCTGCAAACACTGAGATGCCACATAATCAAGGAAGTAATTTAGGTAACACTGATGATCAACCTAATGTCGAGGCAACTTCAAAGCATGACTGGTTCAAGAAACTTAAGAGACCTCCGACTCCTGATCCTGATTGGAATGCTAGAAAATTTGTTGACTTTAGACCATCACAAACCTGGATCAGCAGAATTGCTCAAGCAGAAAAGCATCCTCTCACTTTTGACGAGCTGATGAGCACTCCTATCGACTTCTCTGTATATGTCATGCATAATCTTAAGATTGATAATCTGTCACAAGAGCATCTTGTTGGATCAACTTTTAATCTTCTCAAAGGGACATGCAGAAGTCGAGTGGAACTTGAATATCAATTTGAAGAATGTTATAAAGCTGTAACTGATCGACTTGAACTGAAATAACCTTAGAAGACATGAATAACCCATATGATCTTAGCAAGAGCATCTACCGTTGATTGAAGATGCGAGGTCCTCAAGTAGTTCGTTGTTTTGCTTACTTCTTCAACAACGAATAACGACCTCGAATATCTGAAAGTGGAAGCCAAGCCAGGAAAATATACAAAACTATACAACAAAAACCAAGGCACTAGTAGATGATATTCAAGGCATCAAAGACATGGTTCCATCGTTATAGAGTCCAGTGAAGGTAGCTTATGAGAAATATATTGTTTGGGGAATCACACATTGAGGTCCTAATTGACAACGGTTCTATGGATACGCATGTAACAGGGTGTCCAAACATGATGTGTTCTCCACAAAAAGAATCATTGCAGTAACCCATGTTAAAGTTATAAGTGTATGAATACGGTATCTAGATGAGATGAAGTTCGAAAAAGAAGAAAATAATCGCTACAAGTTCATGGAAGGTGACTTCCCAGGACTTAATCTGCGTGATATTGAAGACATGATGCTTCTCTTGGTTCAAAAGAAAATATCCAACCTAGAGAGAGATGTCATTTTCGACCTGAATGTGGCATTGCAGATATTTACCAGACGCATTGTCATTCTTAAACGGGTAGAAGACCTTCAACTGGGAGTCGAAAGCTACCAAAAAAGCTTAATATCACCAAGCCAAAGACATTCGGGTCTGACATTTCCAACAAGACTCCATACATTACATACAACAATCCTCAAGGAATCATCTATCAAGACAAGCTCAAAAGAAATAGGTTGATTTAATCGGATGAACTCTACAAGTTATGTGACAGCACACTCACATCTGTTTGAAGTGTTCTTCATGATATTGCTTCCCGAGGATGGATTACTTGCCAAAGAGAAGATGGAGTAACTTAGATAGAAAAAGATCTCGCATCATGATCAAGGCGATCGATCAGCAGCTCATTGAAAGAAGGTTAATGAGGAACTTAGAGAAGTTTATTGGTGGGAGAGCTTACGAAGAAGAATTTAGGCTGCTTGAACGGACAATATGACTTTGACATATTTTGTCCTACTCTATTTCAGGTAATTCTCTTGTAATTAATAAATCTTGTGAATATGTAGTGTATACTAAAATTAGGCCTATATAGTGTTTGAGTATGAATTTTCAAGAATTTCTTAGTAAATTTAAAAAAAATTCAAATTAACGTACTCAAAAACCATATAATACCCTCAGAAATTAAGGGGGAGCATTAAATGCTCATAATACGGCTTGATAATAATCAGAACATTTTTCTCCCCGAAAGCATTTATATTTAAATCAATTGATATCCAAAATATCATGAGATTTGACATTTTTGATAAGGGGAGAAAATGTGATTAAAATATTGACTAATGATGTGATTCTATGGATTCAAGTGTGAGCTTCAACCTTCATGTGCTAAACATTTTTGAATATCGATGCACATGTTGAGGGGGAGCATTTCTGAAAAGTAAAACCATCGAGGTACTAAATGTTTTGATTTATATCAAAGTACCTTGATCAATGTTTTCAAATGGTTTTAAGGCTAAGAACAATACCAAAATACCGACCATGTTTGTAATTATTTGGAGTTATAAGGTGGTTAAGATAGAGATTCATACCATGATCCAGTAGAACCTGAAGGTATCTACCCGGATATTCCATAAGTTAGAATATAATCCTTATGTATAAATAAAAAAGGAGTAAAGTGAGTAAAAATAACAATCCGACTGAGTACAGAGCGAGCACTAACAAACGCCGACAGAGGTGTTATTATGATATCCTCGGTAAGCATTAAGGTGATGGAAGAATAAAATATAAAGTTAAGATAAAGGGTGAAAAGAAAGAAGACCTCCTTATACTTAGGCAAAAACTAGGTCAATACATAAATTGTCAAAAACACTAAGTTGCTGTCTGGTATTGAAGACAGTCGTCATGGACCCAGTGACGCAATGCATAACCCTCCTATCCACTCAACGCTCTAAATAGACGCTTGTTTCAATTTCTCAGGATATTACACGCAGTCTATTGACATCTCACATCCGAGTTATGTTTGGTATTGAAAGGTGGAGGTCTACTCATCCTCCGATTAACTAAACCAAATGTGCACTATTGAGTCTAGAGCCATGAGATCATCCATAAATCTCTCTAGGAAACTTATCCATTATAAACCCGTTTCTCACATACTATGAAAACTAGTAATATCTTAAGAGTCCTACGCATTATCCTTGTGATTTTGCCAGAACATCATAGTGATACTTACATATTCACAATAACGATGGAAATCCTTCCAGAGCCAACATCAAACAAGTTTTGCGGTAGGTGACTTGTGAGATTCTATATGGATCAAACTTGTGACACTGGATATCGATTCGGTCCAGACTATAAATTAACGATTGATGAATTTTGAATTGCTTAAAACTCTCGATGTGTCACAAAAACACTTTGGCAAGTGACACGTTGTTTGATTTTTCAAATCAATTTTTGATTCAATCAGTGGGACTTTGTCTTACTGGTTCACTCATACCGTGTTGTCTGCCTTGAGATGCTCCGGTAATAAGAACGGCTAGTGCAGCTGCAAAACCCTGTTAAGGAGATTTTTTAGAATTCTACCTGATCACAGGAAGTATTTATACCGATGATGATATGCTTGGTTGATGATCTCAAGAAGCTAAAGATCACATACAAGACAAGCTTAACGAAACAAGCTCAAGCCTAAAGTCAAAGATCACTACAACATATCACAAGATAATGATTGAAGTTTAAAGACTACGAGCTCAAGACCGAAGATAAGCAAAGTATGCTAGGATTAAATATTTTGTAAAATGGAGTGACCTCCCTTAGGGGGAGATTGTTAGGAATACAAAAAGTATCAATTACTTTCATAATATCATTAGATAGGCTCGTAGTATAGTTTTTGGAACCTTGATAAGGTAAACGGGCCAAAGCCCATGACTAGCCCACAAGGCCTCATATGGCCGGCCTTAGGACTAGTATACGTACCCCTCTCCACACCTTGGATAAGGTTAGTTATCTCACTTCTCATTTTCATTCTAATCTAATATTTCTCTTTTACTTTCTCTCACTAGAAGCAACCTACTCCTTTCTCTCTAGTTTTCTTATCATTTGATTGTAAGTTTAGATAGCATAGATATTCTATAAAAAGTACATTTTACGGGTATTGTTTGACCATTAGTCAAGTGTCATAATCACTTATCAGTTAGGATACATTTGAGCATGTTGCAATTTCCACTGGACAGTGAGAATTTTGTGTTTTCATTGCCTTATTTTTGTGCCTGGAAGCTGCCATCAAAGGGCAAGACCAGGTTTTTAAATACATTAACAAACCTATAGAAAATATCAGTGTTAATGTGTTCCCTACAAGTAAAGAGGACATCCGAGAACTTGGTTTCCCACAAGAGGTTTGCTAAGTATCCCCATAAACTTTCCTCTTACTAAGTTAACTATTTTATAAATGTCATTACTCTTGGTTCTAAATACATCTGCCTTGCATTAATTTTTAAAGATTCTATTAGAATTGGCAAAATGGATGAAAATTGATCGGGTTAAAATATGTAAAGGATTCAGGCACGTGGAGGACCAGTTAGTGTTGCCACCCCAAACTATACATTTGTTTATATTTAATCTTATATTAGGATGGTTATATACTGTATAAACTAATAAAGTTGGAAGAAACTATAGTTAATAAAATTATATGCAATGTACCTGAAGATGATTTGAGATCCACCACACTTGCATTTTCATTAGCATCCACCAGATCACTTATAACTTTGGAATCGGCTAACATGAGGTAATTTGCAGCTGATTCTATTTGTTGAATAATTGCAACAAAATACACCACAGTCAGCCTTTTTATCACATGTACCATCCTTAAAAGCTAAACTACATTATTATAGGAATAAATGGATTTAGTCACTGGTCATATTTTTGGTTAGCCTTATTTTTTGTTCACATGTCATATTTGTTTTTTGTTCACAAGTCATATTTGTTCCACAGACCACCAAAAACAAATATAGAGGCGTATTGATCATTTAATTCATTGATAATTTAATACATTGATAATCATATTTGTTTTAAAAGTTCCTTTCTATTTTTTGTTATTTTGTAACTTTTATCTCAAAAACTCTTATTTCGAGCACGCCATATAGTAGACATATTGATCATTTAATACATTGATAATACTACAGTATCTAATAAGTTGATTTTAAAACACAATAATTCAACAATACGAATCTAAGTTATTCGGCTATACAAACAAACCAAATTAGTTGGGACAGGTTTGAATTTGTATCAAACTAACTAAATTAGTTAAACCTCACCCATAACGTTAGTAATACACATGTAGTACCATATATAATAGAAACAACAACCATCCATTTGTTAACAACTCAGTTACAAAAGAAAGTATGGGAAACGAAAAGCTATACCTTGTAGCTTTGAGTTAAAGCTCAAGTATTTAGCTTCTTTCAAGCATTTTTGCCCATCTAAGAGCATCTAACGCCTCTGCTTGCTTTCCTGCATGTTTCAAGTGTATTGCCTTCACCTTCTCCATCTTAATCTGTTTTTCCAGCTATTAGAGCTGCATAAGAACCCTATCATCTTTGCCAGATAAGTTTGGACTTTTTGGTACTCGTTTGATACCTGCAGAGTAATTGCCTGCAAGAAAAAATATCCACTTCTCAACAAAGGGTTAATAAACTATGCATGTGCCAGTATATGGTGAGAAATATAGTGATTGAGTTTGACCTTTGAGCATAAGTATGTGGCATTGTTTTGCATTTTTAATAGATCATTTAAGCAGCTCTCCTTAATTGTCTGAATACGAAATTGAATAATTTCAAATCAGCATAATAAGAATGTAATATGGAATTAAAATTATCTATTAATAATGTAACAATCCGGAATTATTAGAATTTTTAAAGGACTATTATAACCTTTGACTTTTCAGGTCCGAATTTGTACTTTTGACATTTTGGTCTTTTATAGTCACATTAAAGCGATTAACCACCCGAGTGTTTTGGGTACTGTAAATTATTCGGAACATATTTAAAAGATATATGTTATTCCTAAGTTGATTTATCAAAAACGAGCAGCTAAATCACGTTTCGAGATTATTCGAATCAAAAGCAATTTGATTGTAACACGACATTCTGACAACGTTTTTAGTTTGACTGAGACCCGAAAACAGTATAGAAGGTGACTGAAAAATACCCTCACCAAAGAGTTAGAAACAAGAAAATAATTAAATATATATAAATAACACTTTTAATATAAATACAAAATATTTAATAAAATTATCAACATTTATTCAAAAACGTTTGTTGATAACGCAAATATTCGGGTTAAAATTTTATTTTTGTTTTTACTTTCGAACAAGACATAACCGGGTTTCCAAATGAATAACAATTATTTTTATAAATGTTATAAACATATTTATGAAAATTAGTCGAGTGAATACTCGTTTTTATGAGAAAAATGATTTGGAAAACAATGGCGCAAGTTTCGTGTCGTGAATCTTCCGTTAAGTCGCTCAACATCCCGAACAGATAGTTATCAAAACTATAATAAAAACTTACATAATCAACCCTAAACTATTGGTGACTTGTCACTTTGTTTTTAAACTTTTATATATAAAAGTTATATATCTTTTCATTTATATTTTCATAAAAACACACACATAATCACCACTCTCTCTCCCTCATCTTTTCCGGCGAGCTCCCACCGCCGCCGGCCACCACCGCCGCCGTCGAAAAAGTGTTCGCTCAAGTCAACCATCTAACCAGATCCACAACCACCACTTCGCGCCTACCGCTGCCCACCTACTATATACACACCGACGCCACCATCGTCATCATCATCATAACACCACCATCTCAGCCCCCTCACCACCTCAGCCACGACAACACCACCTCACCACCATCATTGTCATCACCACAGCCGCCACCCACAAGGGTGCGTGTGTTGTTCTCCGCCGCACCAAGAAAAAGGGTGCGTTTGTTTTTGTATTATAAAACCAACCACAAGGGGTGTTATTTGTTATCGGGGAACAACCGCACCATAATGGAGCGTAAGACAGTCAAAACCACACAAGGGGTGCGATTGACACCACCACACACAGGGTGTGCTAGTTAGATGGCTTTTTCATAGCCGAGAGGGTGCTTTGTTTTTTGGGTTCGAGACAGTCCATCGAAAAAGGTTGACGTCGGGATGGGGTTACACACCCAACGGATGCGTTGGGTTTGGGTGGCAGCTGCCCAAAAAGGGGTGCTCGTCGGTTGTAGTTTATCACCGAGACCACCACCATAAGTTGGTGTTTGGTCGGAAATGCTGCCGCCACAGCCGCACCGTGGTGGTGCCGGCTCGTGGAGGTTGATTTTATTTTCATATATTGCAACCAGGGTGCATCGGGTGACTCATACACACCAAGGGTGCGTTGGTTTACTAATCTTCGCACCTAATGGAGCATTTGGTTTGCATCAGCGGTTCCGTAAATGGTTTATGTAAAGGCACCACGGGTGCTTAGGTATTGATTTTCAGTGCACCACAAGGGTGCGTCCTGTAATCGGGTTCAGCCACCCGAATAGGGTGCGTAAGGCTTGTGGTGCAGCCCAGTCAATGTGGCATTTGGTTACCATACACCGCACAAGGGTTGCGATTGGTTTAATGAACAAAGCAAGGGTGGGATATTGTATTCTGGAATATAAATCGGAAAGAGTTAGCGATTGTCTCAGTTTTATGCAAAAGAGGTGTGCTTTTGGTTTTGTAATGAACAAAAACACATTAGGGTGTCGATTTGGTAGATATAGAAACAACAAATGGAAGTGATTGTGGTTAAGGAAACAGGAAAGGGGAGATTTTTGTTTTAAGGTTAACGGCAGTTAGGGAGCGTTTGGGTGTGCAGAAACTCCATGAAGGAGTGTTTGGGTGAGCAGAAACAACCTTGGGTGTTATGATTTATATAAATCGAACAATAAATATAACATAAGATTTTATAAATATTAAACCGAATTAAATGGCGGTTAATGGTTAAATAAATATGTCATATATTATTTGATCTCGTCTAATATTATATATATTGAAACATGCGAATATTTGCAATATATATATTGATTAAGGGAAAACGTTAGATTTTATAAATATGGGAAGCGTTATATAACCGGGAAGGTCATGACGAAATTTATATAAATTTCTATATTAGTAATGTTTTACCAAAACTTCCTTCTTAATTTAGAGAAACCTGTAAAAGGAACTAAGTTATATTTAAAAGAACATTAAATTATAACTATATATATCCCGTGCAACTAACAAAAAACTATTCAATTACGAAATGAGGTAACGATTTAAAGCCACGGTCTGGTCGATAAGACGAAAGATATATTTAAAAATAATATTATATAAATTCCTGACTAGAAGGTAAAATCATAACTTTAAGACGTTTATACAAGAACTTTTTATTTAATTAAGTGGTGATTTCAGAAAACGAGTCAAACTAATTGGTTTAATTATTTTACTCACACTTATTATATAATACTTGCAAAGCATTATATATGTCACATCAATCTCTGGATTGTTTGTATTTGTTATATAACTCACGGTATGAGTTATATAAAGGTTTATTTTTCATATGTAATATATACATAATATTTTACATACGTTGCGTCTACTTTTCATTCTATTTATTTAACCAACCACCAAACTATTACAACCTTAAATCTAAATCTTTTATCAATGTGTCACGTTGACGTAACCATTCATCGGAAAACCCAAATTCATTATCATAGGCTAGTGGGTCTTAGCCGTTAAGTTAAGCTGCATCTTCTTGATCGAGCTGCTTCGTCTTCCGTTCGTGTTGTGCATATTAGATGCCTATCTGTTAATCGTTCTTCATCATCGAGGTGAGTTTTATAGCCCCGCTTTTCAATCTTTTGAATGTTTTATAAACCCGCGAGGGGGATACATGCTTGTCTATAAACTCTTTTACTTGCCCGGTTATCTTATAACAATGTGATTGCTTTTAAAGGATACTGTGAGTTCATAGCCCCACGTTTTACATGTTTTATATATATTTTTGGGGCGAGAACATGCTTGTTTACAAATGCATTTACCTGATTGTTTACAAATTGGTATACATACTCATTTACATAGCTCGCTATGGGATATATTACTTGACTTCATTTTTGGTCACGAATGCATACTTTACTTTTGAAATGATTACGGATTAGCTTAAGCGGATTGAACTGATTATAATACGGTACTGCCCGGGTGTTCTTGGAGGGGACACCGGTAACGGGAGTACCTATTCTTTAAATAAAGGCCCGGGTGTTCTTGGAGGGGACACCTGTGATGGGTATATGTGACAACCATGGCTTGAGCAGGTTAGTCAAACCGTGAGTGTTGACTTATGTGCCTGTTGCAATGTTTGATTTTATATGATTTTATGTGATTTTATGTGGTTTTGTGCGTTTATGTGAGTTATTGGTAATCAATCTATTGAGTGTGATCATCTCAATGAGATTAGATTGATGGTTATTGAATTGGTTGAGTTCATTTCGTTCATTTTTAATGACAAAGAAATGATTATTGAGATTTGAGCATTTTCGTGTTAAGTGTGTAAGTATAAGTACGTATATGTATTTTCATGTTAGTAATTTAAGATAAATTTTGACTTTAGAAGTTTAGTTGAGAAAATGTAAAATTTCTATTTTTGGAAAGTTAGGTTGAATATGAAAAGTTATTTTTAGAAAGGTAGGAAACTGCCTTTATGCAAAAAGGTTTAGCCAAATAAGTAAATTTTTACAAAACTTAAGGTTATATTTGTAAATATCTAATTAATAAAAATATATATATATATTTTTATTGGATGAATAGTGTTT
>BQNB010121698.1:4466-20413 GCA_026074375.1 Tanacetum coccineum
TGGTATGGTGTACATGCATGCATGAAAGTTCATAATGCAAAACGTAAGCGTTTTACGTAAAACTTGCGAAATAAAATATGAAAACTTATAAATTATCTTCGTAATAGTCATATAACACATATTTGACGTAAACTTATATTTGTTTAATTCCGGTTTACGTTAAATATTGATTTTCAGTTTACGCGATTTGACTTAACGGTTAAATTAAAAGTAAACACGTAAATGTTCAAAGTAAATAATTTTGAGTTTATTAACGTAAAATGAACTGAAAATGTGAATTGTCATATTTTTTCATAATTTTCCTTTTATCTGAAGTACAAAAAAATAAATGGCTTATAAAACATACCACGAGTCCACAATTTTTTAAAGTATATTTTCGCAGTGATAAAAAAGGCTAATTTTATCTACTTATGATTTAAATGGTAAAACATGCTTGAAATATTAATAATAACCAGAAATAAATATTATTGAAGCAATTCTTCAAGAGTTAGAGCCTTATATATCACTACCCGTCTCAAGGCTTCATGAGAGCTTTTGGATATCAAAGAAATATTGAAAAGAAAAATAAAATCAAGAGATTTTTATCACAGACAAAAGTGTGCCTACGTGAGCGATACCTATTTCCTTTTACTTGCAATTCGCTCCAAATCAGATGAACTCGCATAGACAAATTCCTGTTTTTTCTTGTTTTTTTAATTAACATTGGTTCATGACTATAATTTTGATTTAAATCTCAAGTACGTTATTATAGATCAAAAGATGATCATTATCAATCTTCTCTTTCAGAGTAACAATGGTAAATCTCATGAGAGCTTTTTTCCTTTTCACCAACACTTTTTGGGTAATTCAATTTGCTATACTCGTATGCATTTTGTATTATAATAGGTAATTCTACATAAACAAACATAAAATCAAAACATTCAGAACAATAAAACAAATACCAAATTATGGAATTGGTGAATATACTCCTCTTGGAGCGAATTCAATAACTATATAAATTTCAATTAATCAGGCACTTCATTCATTAAAAAATAGATTAATTAAGATTAAGACGAAGAATACAAATTTTTTTGACTAATTAGGTAAATGAAATATGTTCCAACTGACGAAGCTCCTTGACGACCACCTTTATATCAACTCATACTACTCATCACGCATTCGCATATAAACATCCAACAATTTTGATAGTTGATGGATTTGCTTTCACCATGATAACTCAAAATCGAGGGCAAGATACTGAAATATATTTATTTTGTCAAGCATTTCATCATTAAACCGTTGGTGTTCATAAAATATTAAAATATAGTAACATCATTTCAACCTCACCTAATTTATAAATACAAATTAAACCGTAAAACCAAGTTAAAATTTCATTTCATATGTCACTCAAACTTGAGACAAACAACGTCAAAATCTTTTTTTTTTAACGGCGATTTATTAAAACACTAGCAAGGAGCTAGATCAAACAAGAACAATATAAGGGTTCTTAAGCCAATCGTCCCACTTGAACGACGCTAGTTTTTTATTCATACAAAGTTCAACTTAAAATCCGCAATCCAATGTTGATAGTAGTAATGAGACTCAAGAAAGTTTGCGTACACCACTATAACCACCACCGCAAGTCTAGCTAGATACGTGATTATCAAGATTCTTTTTCTCTATTATGTGATTTGTATGGAAATTTTTGTTGAATCTGAAATTGTCTCATTTGTGTGTTAGTGAAATAGATATTTGAAATTGCATGTGTGAGAGAAGTTTCTTTCAATGTTTTAAAACCGCGTTGACTCAGCCGATTGAATCGGAGACTGGCTCGGAGACCAGGCAGGATGTGCTCGGGTTTTTGCTTATTTGAGAACCGGATTAAGCCGTCGGTTTTTCGTTAACCCGATTTGATAAACTCAGTCGGGTCATGACTTTCTTAATAAAAATCTAACAAAAACCCTTTTTTCATAAACATTTGTAAGTTTTATTGACAAGATGAAATTGTGAGAACTAATTTTAGTTATAATTTTATAGAGTGATACATTAGAGTTAAAACTAACTTAAAAAATCAATAACTATAATCTTATTATAGTTTATTATAACTTGGAATAATAAATTACTTTTTTTTCAAATATTTGCTATAAGTTTATAGATATATAACTTAAGAACTAAAATTTATCAGTAAATACTCAATTTCTTTATCGGTTCAATTGAACGTAAGAATAATGTCACATAATTATGAGATCATACAACACTACGTATTAAATATAAGAAAAAATATACATATGTATAAAATCGGTTTGACCTAGCGGTTCAACCGGTGACCCGGTAAACCGGCTATTACACCGGGTCGATTAAAAAATCGAATTTTATAACATTGGTTTCTTTCTTTATGGTCTGTCCTTCGTTCTATGTCAGGGAACGCATAGTATCTTGAAAAATTCAAATGAAATTCTTTTGTTAAGAGTAAGCAAAAATTTCAATTAAAACAGGCATCTCATATAAGGACATAATAGTCAGCATAAACTTGGTTTTAACAGTATAGATAGATTTTTTGCACCAAGTATTCCTTGATTTACATTCACTTGTTGGAAATTGGACACCACAATATCTGTATATATACTTCTTTTATCCACATTCACATGTTATATGTGTTAATAGCATAAAGAGAGACAAAATTGATAACGTATAATACGCGTAACAGGCCTCCGGGCCTGGACTACATAAGTTATATATGGGCCCAAGCCTAACAAAACAATCGCAAAACACAATGGGCCAAAACTAAGCCCAGACCAACTGGCTACGGTCCGGAGACAACAAGACGGACGGAAGGCTTCCAAAGGACGCTTCCGCAAGACAGCGGAAGTCCGTTACGCAAGCCCAAGTCCGCAAGACACGATGATAAGGGGATCCTTGCCCGGCGAGGGTCCCACTTCGGCCCACTAACAGAAATAAGCGAAATGTTAGGAAAACCTAATATTTGACTCACCTATAAAAGGGGTACTCTGACACCCCACAAAGTATGATTTTCTGACCACATTTCACACACACATACTCTGACATTATCTGACAAACATGTTTACTTACTCTCACGCCGGAGTCCAATCGTGTGGTCCGTCCCCACGATAAGACTAACGGTTTACCTTCCATTGTGCAGGGAATTATCTCATTACTTAACTTAGTGCAAGATCTCACCATTGGGCCCTGTCCAACAATCACCCTGATCCATCTTTTTAACCCACTACATATTTTGTACTAACAGAAATCATGACACAATTTGACCAAGTGTATTTATAAAGTTATACAAAATGAGGTACAAGTGTATTTATAAAGTTATACAAAATGAGGTACACACTCTTTTTAGATAAGGTGCATTTAAAAAAAATTAAAACTTTTTACAAAAATTAATACTACGCTGCAAAATTTTATAAGTGTCCCGAGACCCGCGGGACACACCTTAGTTCCGTCCATGGATCACAAACCTTATTTTGATAACCCAAAATCCCATCTATAACTGTTTTTTTATATCAAAACACGTAATATAATAGTATCATAATCATACCAAAAGTTTGTTTTTTAAACCTTAGATTAACCACCTATTAAACTAATCACTTATTTAGAAATGCTTTTAACATTGATCTTTTGGCTAACCTCATACTTTAAACACATGACGATTTCGTACATAAATTAAGAACATAGACTATAAAAACATCAACTGCTGCTAAGGTGTTTATAATACACTGCTGTTTGGTAAACTTAATCTAAATTTCCTATCTATTTTTGGAAGTGGACAATTTATTGGGGTATCAAAACAAAAAGGAAACATTGATATTATTATGGGACGGGAGGGTGTAGTATCATACTACCTAAAGTTTGTTTTTTTAACCTTGATTAAACCACCTTTAAATACTAATCACTTATTTAGAAATGCTTTTAACATTGATCTTTTGGCTAACCTCATACTTTAAACACATGACGATTTCGTACATAAATTAAGAACATAGACTATAAAAACATCAACTGCTGCTAAGGTGTTTATAATACACTGCTGTTCAAAAAAGAAAAAAGATCTGCTGGTAACATAAATAAACCATATTCTCCTGATCATTTCACAAATAAAAGTTTACATATTAAACATTTAAACAAGGAATTAATGCAACAAATCGCTTGCGGATCCTAACTAATACAATCTGAGCTTGCACAACACCTAGTAATCGAATTTCTGAACATCAGCTTGACAGGGCGTCTAGATTTAACTCCAGTTAGGTAGTCATACATATATCGAACCATCACCAAGCAGAGAGTTTTCAGATTTGTTTGATGGCGTTTTATATTTTCTATTTGAAAAGATCGTTAAGAAATTATATGTTTTTTTTATCAGTTTTACTAATTTATACTCTTGACATCGTTCTGTACTCGAACGCATGCCAAAGTATCCTTAATGTTGAAATATTATTTTGACAGCATTTTATATTTGATAGCTTACTGAGCACATGTCATGACTCATGCCTTTGACAGTGGCCGAGCCGTTGACCAAGTATAAACATCAGGAGGAACTGTAGCATTGGAGAACAAGTTTTGCGGCGCCCCATAGATATCTGGCACACCCATAACACGATGGTGATGCTGATCATGTGTAGCAGCAGCCACAACCGCTTCCTCCTTGTCAATAGGCAATCTGTCAAAAGTTGCATTCATAAAAGTAGCTGACATGATCACCACGGGTCCGGAGGCCATGAGTGGGCCCGCAATGGACCCACCCACGACTTGGCCCTGTGGGCCCACTAAATATATAGCTAACCCAGCGACACCTGGTGGAGCCGGTGGCGGCAATACAGAACCAACCAACGATAAAATCTCAAATCGGCCGTGGAGGGTAACCACAGGTCCTGAACCAGGCCCACCGGATGACGGGGATGGTTGCCGCAACATGACATTGCTTACACATCCAGCTGCACTTAGCACCCATATCCCTTGTTGCTTCCTTCTAGCAAAAGAGGCTAAGCTCTCACCAATATCGCACCCTGGGCTAACCTCCATGGCGTGGGCCCGAAGGGTGTTGGCACTGTCTCGGGTGATGATGATGGGTGGTTTGGGCTTGTTTTTTGAGCCTGCAGGTCTACCTCGTGGTCTCCTTACAATATGTTCACCTGTTTTTGATGTAATAGCACTAAGGTCTGCACTGCCAGCCATTTTTCTACTTCCAAGGTTAATGAAAACCGAGTTTATGTAGGGAGGATGTTGACGATATATTTATGTCGAAAAATCAAAAGAATGACATAAAGATTAGGAGATTGTTAAGTAACACCAACTCTTTTAAACTTTTTTATTTTGTTTATGCTTCATAAATTCCTACTTCTTAACTACCACTGATTCAAAATTTCCCCATCTAGAAAGACAATCCCAGTAACTAGATTTTGTCCAGTTGAAATGGCAAGGGTACAACGGTAATCTAACAAAACCCGTGAATGTCATAAAAACACCTTTTAAATACCTGGAAGTTTACAAACAAAACATTTTACTATGTAAATAGCCGGGTTCAGGCAAGTGCCACTTCCAAGCGTAAACCGGTAATTTCACAAACCCGTGAATTTCTTTACAAGATCACAAACTAATTTGTTTCAGTGATCAATAATATTTAAGAAAACACACCTGAAAACAATGTACATGTAAAAGAATGCTAATTTCTGATAGGAAATTCAAATTTTCTAATCATTTTAGAAACCTTTAGCAATACTTGATTTGCATTGAGCTCAGTAGGAGATCGGGAGGTCCACTCCTGGTAATGGTGAAGGCTACCAGTGAAGTCGGTAAAAAGGCCATCAACCCCCATTGTGTTTATCCAGTAATCGTATTCCATATAAGGGTCTTGACAGAAGTTGAAATGCAAGTACTTATTTTCATTGCGAAATGTGTATGGGTGCACCTGAAAGTCAATAGTCAATAATATTAGATTTGATCTTCTTAGGTCAAACAAAGAAAAATGAAGATCCAGTTTAATACAAAATTTATAAGAGTTAAGAAAACATCAAAGATTACAATGAAATTTTAAACATATTTTATATGGGAAAGGTATGTTAAGAACTAGTAATGACATCGGAATAAAATTTGAATTTTTGGAAGCAATGGCTAGACCTCAAAGTAAAATGTACCTGTAAGTTATGAGTGTGAGCTCTGGCAACAAGATCAGTCGGTGTTAGGGTGTAGTTATCTTTTACAGGAACAATGGTATCTTTCCATGGACCAATCCCGACAACGTATTCTTTGATATAATCAAAGTAATGATCTGAAGTGATTTCTGCATATGTCTACAAATGCTAGTTTTGAGAGTGTTTGGATATTCGTTCTGAAAGCGCATATGATAAATAAGAAACCAGTAACCAATTGTAATAAAACGGGTCGTAGAAAATAGTGTTTTGGACATTTTTATGTTGCTAGAAGTTGTAATAAGAAAATAAATTAATAGATTCTAATAATTTTGTAGAAAAGGGGTACTTTTTATGGACGCAAAATAGAATTTCATTGGTTTGAAGAAGAGATATATATGTAATTAATACTGGGAGAGTTTGGATCCTAAAATAATCATATCGTGCGGTTGATATGAAACTGATTATTCAAAGATGAAAATTCTAAACAATGACAGAATATGCTATAGATCTTTTCCTCTACCTGATTTGTGTCTTGGGTCGTAACAGTCACATTATCAATTAAGAAGATCTTTGGTAGATCAGTTTTGTTGTGGATGTGAACAAGTGACGATGGTGCAAATGACTGAATAAAACACGGCTGTCTCAGCCATTCCTTTGATAAATACGAACCTTTATACCCGTACTTTTTAAGGGTTTCCACGAAAACGTCTTCAAATCTCTTCCCCTTTGGCCATTTTACCTGAAATGCAAGTCTAATTCAACGAACATGGTTTTATGATTTGACATGCAAAAGTAAAAGTTGAGAATATAACTTACATGCTGGTTCATCAAAACAGGATTTTTTATTTCTGGATATATTCCAACGACTCGTGGTGCGTCGATTGCAATTTGAATGTACTCTTCAAATGTAATGAGAGGATACTTACCTGTTCATAGCCGTTACACAAAATGATATGTTAAAAACTGGATGTACACAATCATATATATGGTGGATAAACTAGTAAGGGGTGTTTGGACATGTGCCTTGAAAGTGATTATGTGTTACAGACTTACGGTACATATATGAGTAATATTAAGGACTAACAGAAAAAAAACAAAAAAAATGAACAAATGACACTTTTGTAATATAAGTCTCGAAGATGTCTTATGAAAGTGTAAACGCCTCTCAGATTAGCCTATTAGAGGGGTAAAGATGCCATTAATACTACCCTCAGAAACTCAAGCTATGAGTAGATTTTTGAGCCTTAAATAATTATATAATCAGAAGCGCAATTTGTTTAGAAAGGCATAAAAACTTATTATTCAATTTTGGAACACAAATCCAAACACCTTTAATCATGCAAACATAGCTTTGGCTACAAGGGGTTAGAAAAATAAATTTTTAAGATTTAAGAGGGAAACTAACCATTATATTGCTGATCACGGAACTCAAACCTCTGCTTTGTTCTCAAAGTTTTCAGTTCTTTCAATGTAAAATCAACTGGAAATAGTCAAAAGTAGTTAGTAAAGCATTACATGATGACGATATGTAAATCAAGATTTTAATTCTAAATTCAAGGAAACTGAGCATACATATAAAAAGTCCAGTTTTATTAGCTCCTTCAACTTCAAAGGTCTTGACTCGATCTGCAAACTCCTTATGTTCTGCAACATCAGTTGTATCATCGAGTGTTGGATCATGGAAGCACATAAGAACGCCATCTTTGCTAGATAGTATATCTGTTTCTATGAAGTCTGCGCCTTCTTCAATTGCTCTCTGTTGGAAGCAAAAATTACCAAAAACTTAACATTTAACCGTTTCAAGAAAATAAGGCACTTGAAGTTGTAATAATCAGATAATCATATGCAAAATTTTATTATTTAGGAAATCTAATTTTTACCTAAGATTCAAAGACATTCTGTGAAATAATGAAACTCGTTGTTCGGGTCAATAGGTAAGTTTAGATTAAAATCTAAATTGTCACGTAAAGTTGCAATAATGATATAATCTGTTTTAAAACGCATATCCAAACACCCACCGTATTACATTTCCAAGACAAACTTCTCTATCATAAAGATTACACAACGTTTTCACATGACCCTTACCGTAAACTAAATAAAAACTACCGACTAGCATAAGAAAGAATATATCAATGACAAAGAGCTAAAACATCTACATCATGTTTGACTTTAAACAAAGTGAAATATTCCTTTTGTGAGATGGAAGTGGATTACAAAACTTACCAGGTAAGCAGGAGCAGTTTCCTCTGGAATTTCCCCATTTGAACCTCGATGTGCAACATTAAATGGACGGAATGTTTGTAAGGGCTTTTTCGTACTTTGATTCTCACTTGGAAGCGGATAGAGTCTTCTCGCAGAACACCCGATAAATAATAGCAGCAAACACAAGATTGTGCAACCTGAAATATATTTGACAAACAAAACACATTACACAACAGAAAACATACTCGAATTAATCACAACCTTTTATACGAGCTCAAAACTTATTTTTTTCAAAATTTGATTTGAACATAGTTTATGCGGTTTCCAAATACTCACATTTTTAGTACAGCATAAGAGTTCAGAATAAGAACTAAGAAGTGTAGAATGTAAAACAATGATGTTTGGAGTTCCAGATGAACATATATAACTTCCAGCTTTCTAAAATAGCAGAGTTGACTTATAATGTCAAAGCGGTAAGTTTTTGGAATGAAAGAGTATTGCTTGTTATATTTCAAAACTAAAATAAAGCAACCTTTACACACGCACACGCAGAATCATGTAATACAACTTCTTACTTGCTTATGTAATCTTATTTATTTTGTCCACGAAACAAACAATAATTCTTTGTGTTCGAACTTTACTTTATGTTAAAGGGGTGTAGTTCTTTCCCAAATGTTGTTTTCAAAGAATTAGTTTTTCAATCCAAAAAGGGCTAGCGGCGCCGCTTGTTGGTGTTCGCCTTCCACCTCTATGCAAATTTCTACTTAATTCCCATATGTGTAAATATTTATTCTAATCGCAACACAAATTAAAAACTAATCCCAATAAAAAAAAACATGATATTAATCATCCATTACATGATCTAATGTTAGAACATTAGTAGCTAACGACTATACTCCCTTTGACTTTTGAAGTCAAACCCAACATTACACTAATATTAATCGACATTCATCACTAGTTCATAACTTTAACATAACTGATAAAGAAAATATGGGAGTTGGAGATAAGATGCTTACTTGATGAGTTCATGGTGTTGCTGATTTGATTTTTCGTTATAAAACAGAGTAACTATTTATATCATGATAATAATTATTGGGAAAGGATTATGCTGCGGGATCAAAGGCTTTATCCACGCCGAGTTTAAATGATAATTTGAATCATCGTTTGTTTTTTATTACTATTATTCTTCGTATATTCCTTCTTTCGACATTATCTGTATTTTTTTTAGAACCACAAAAGAATTATCCATAAAATAATGTTGGCTATGTTTGATTGGTGATTTTTTGCTACAATTTCTCTTTCTTCTTTTGTATTAGCCCAATCACATATAGCCAACAACATTTTGTGGATGTTTCTTTGTAAAACTTTTGTGGTTGTAGCAAACTCTTTTTTTTTTTTTTTTTTTTTTGCTTTTTAAGATAATGATAGGTAATATGTCACACTTAATACTAACCAAGTTTCATGAGTGTTCTAATTTGGTACCTCAATAAAACCATCAAACTTTCAAAACTATTTCATTTTTATGTAATTTTCTAAAATTTGTATGTTTAAAGTGTGAATGGATGCATTAACATGTTGTACATTAATTTTAAACACTCGCCCCTCTGAATTTAACTACTTCCAACCAACTTTATGTAGAACCTTTAATGCACAACTAAACATAAAAAATAACCACAAAATAATAACAAAGTTTGATAAGTGTTTTGTTCAGGTCCCTCTAACATGTAAATTACACAACAATGGAACAAATTAGAAACTTTGATGGTTTTAGTGGTTGATACAAAGTTTGAGGTACCAAATTGAAACATATCTCTAACTTGGTTACAACTATTTAATGATTTTCACCAATAATGATATTGTGGTTTTAGCATACTTGTCATATAGATACAAACAATGTAAAGCTCTCCTCTTTTCTGGAGAGGATTATGTAGTCACTAACACTTTGTTCTCGAGTTTTATTTTAACAAGAAAAGAAAAGAAGGGATGCAAA
Organism: Tanacetum coccineum; assembly: GCA_026074375.1. Taxonomy (NCBI): domain Eukaryota; kingdom Viridiplantae; phylum Streptophyta; class Magnoliopsida; order Asterales; family Asteraceae; genus Tanacetum; species Tanacetum coccineum. The sequence continues at coordinate 14,790 of BQNB010121698.1, forward strand.
AAAAAAATATGCGTTCTTAAGAATTTTGTAGGAAGGAAATGAACAGAAAGGATGAGATTAGAAAGGGAAATGATGGCCTTTTTTTGTAAACATTATGCCCACTTTTGACCGGATTTCAACCAAAAAAGACTACTATGACTCATAGATCTAAAGAATGGCCACTATGCCCCCTTAAAATATTAATATTATTTCGTTTTTTTGTCCCGTTTTCTACTGCACAATCACCAATTCACGTGGTCCAAGTTAACTATCCACTTTGATGAGTTTACCAAATTTACCATTTCTTTCAAATGTTAATTGTTTAAATATAATTTATAAGTTGTTCACTGTACTTATGCAAGAAAGGTAGGGGTAGCAATCGAGTCGTGTTCGTGTTGACCTGTTCGGGTTCGCGGGTTGGCGTGTTACTATAACCTTTACCCAAACACAACACATTTATTAATCGTGTTAAGAAACTCAACCCTAACCCAGACCTGCTTAACACGTGTAACCCGTTTGTGACTCGTTTAACATGTTTAAGTAAAAAGGGTCAAGTGGTGAATAAGGTTGGTGGTTTGTCGATTTAACTAATTTAAATGCAAAAAATGATATAAAGATGTAAAAAATGATAAACATCGCATACAAATAATTATGCGACAATTTCCATGATATATGAGTTATAATTGTAACTCACTCTTATTAAGTACATAACAAAATAAATTTAATCCAAATCCGACATAAAGTTCAAGTTATATATTTTTATTTTTAGAGTCTTATATATACTTAAACGGGTTCACGTGTTGACCTGTTTAATACTTACTCAATCCAAGAATCTCTCTTCATGCATCTATGTAACCAACTTTTCGAGGACCAAGACAAACATATATCCTTTTGAAAACTCTTGAATTAAGATTTATATATGTGTTGGTCTCAACTTGGATCTTTACTAATGTGTCCCTATTTCTTTCCTTGAGCTTCATAGCATAATCTCCTAGGATGGCATACTTTTGATGATAATCACCCCTCATCTTCGTTACATCAATTTCATTTGCCATATAAGCTTTCCTCTTTGAGATGTTAATTTGAAACTTCCTTTGCAGTTTATCCTCTAATGCAGGGGATTTACAGAAACTGATTGTTAAGAATCGTTTAAACTCATCTAGGATCGAAAATAACAAAGTATTGATACGCAGCGGAATATAAATAAGAACAATGTTATTTTCACAAGGTTTTTCATTACATACAAGCCCCAATTCTATGTGATCAATGTAGAACGATTACCTAATTGTAACAGGATCAAAGACACTTTGATCTTGAGGCTAAACCACTCTAGACGTCTACATCTTTACTTGTGCACACATAAACTATGTCTAGGGACCTCTTTACATAAAGAGTACATAAGACTTACAAAGGAATCTTAATTGTATTAGGAAACTAAATCTTTTCCTAATCTTTGATCTTTATCTTTTAAGGAAGATCTTTTAGAATCCTCCATCTTTTGTAGAATTCCATATTGTCATTTTAAGTCCTTCTTGTTTCATTATTTTGTTCTTTTTGTATCATTGTTTTTGTATCATCAAATTAATAATTCTCAACAATCTTCCCCTATTTGATGATCACAAAACAATCTTTTGCATGAACTTCCCCTGAAGTTGAGATCTTCATGAATGAAACAATCTTCCCCTTAACTTAAGATTCCTTTGAACTTGTTGAAACTTCTTCAACACAATAAAGTCTTCAACATCTTGTTCCATGTCATGCCACAACACATAATAAGTTGCAAATCATCTCTGTAACATCTTCCCCTTTTTGTCAGTATCCACTAGGGGACTGTAAACATATGCAACTTTGATCTTTACAACTACAAACCATATATTACACTTCTAATCTAAGCTTTCCAATGTCTCAATTTACCCTCCATGACGCATAATAAGATAAATGAATTCAAGCAGTAGAAACTTACTGTCTCAATTTACCCTCCATGACGCATAATAAGATAAATGAATTCAAGCAGTAGAAACTTACACTAGCAGTAGTAATAATGACTTAGCAGTAGTAAGAATCAAAACCTTCCCCTCAAGTGGTGCATGTAACATATCCAAATGGTTAAACACTTTATCATATTCTTCCCCTGAAACCAATATGTTAACCATCTCTTGAATCTCTAATTCTGTTGGCTCTTTGTAATGACTACTGATAGAGAAAACTCAGTATTACAAACTTGATGCTGAAGTAGAATAACCCAAACTTGTGTCTTATGTCTTGTACTATCCACGTGACTCCAAACTCATACTGATGATATATAAGTAGACCTCAATCTCTTGACAAACTCCTCAACTATATGAGACACTGAGCACTACAATGTAACTCCTTTAAGTGATAGCAAATGTGCGCATTGAGCACCAAAAGTTTGTAAATCACACATTGCTAGATTTGACAAGTCTTCGTCAACATCGTTTTTAAGCACGAACAAGTTATCTTCAAAGTCATAATCCAACCAAACTCGACTTTAAGATATGATAAGAACACTCACTTGTGAAATTCCACTTAAACTCCAAATAAGTGATAAACAATTGTCTCCGTAATCAATTCAAGCAATTAATCCCAAAAATAATAGCCTTTTTCTATCTGATCCAATCCGAGATCCAAACTATATGTTATCTTATATCTGACAAAGCTAGCAGTAGAAACAATAAAGAGCAGTACTAATGGTTGAGCAGTAGTAAAAATACACTAGCAGTATTAACTACTAACTAGCAGTATTAACTTAGTGCAGCAATATTAACTTAAGCTAGCAGCACTAACTTCAACAAACAGTATTTCTTTTGTCGAGCAGCACTAATGAAGTAGAAGCAGTAGTAAAAACATAGAAGCAGTATTAACCAAGTAAGAGCAGCATTAACCATGGAAGTAGAAGCAGTAGTAAACAACATTGAAGCAGTAATTAACCAAGTAAGAGAGCATTAACTCTATAATAAGCAGTAGTACAACTTATATGAAGCAAAATTAACTTGGTTCGAGCAATTATTAAATGTTGTAGAGCAGTTGTATTATGTATGAGGCAATAGTATCTTCAATCATATAACTGATACTCCACTTCAATATCAACTTTTCACAAGAACTTGAACTGACTCTTAGCTTCCACGTTCATATCACCTTTACTGTTGATTACACTTCGTATTCTCCTCAAACTTTTGAGGTTTTTAGAATTTAGGGTTTCCAAAAACATGATTTTAAGAATTATAACTAATTTTTTCACACATTTTTTTATCCTCTTTCATTTCCTAATACCTTCTCTTTAATACCCAAGTGTTCAAAGAAAACTTCCAATAATAATAACAAGAACACTATTAAAAACAATGATGAAAGAGAAGTAAAACCATACCAACTTTAACTTTTCTGCAGCAGATTTCAAAATTTTATATCTTTCAATTAAAAGCTCAGATTGAAGATCCCTCCAGTAAGAATATGCCTTTATGAGTAAAGAACATTCAATAAAAATTTCGTTAAGATCCAACAGTTAAAGAATGAGATATACCCTTTTTACCACAGCTGTGTAGAAAGTGACGAAAATAGAAACCAAAATTGAAATTTTTAGGTTTCTTTGAATACAAAATATTCTTCTTCGATTGTGTTAAAACTTGTGAGATCCTAGATAGGAGCCACTTGGCTCTGATACCAATTGTTAGAATTGTTTAAACTCATCTAGGATCAAAATAATAAAGTATATAGATACGCAGCGGAATTTAAATAAAGAACAATGTTATTTTCACAAGGTTTTACATTCATACAAGCCCCAATTCTACTTGATCAATATAGAACGATTACCTAACTGTAACAGGATCAAAGACACTTTGATCTTGAGGCTAAACCACTCTAGACGTCTACATCTTTACTTGTGCACACATAAACTATGTCTAGGGATCTCTTTATATAGAGAGTCCATAAGACTTACAAAGGAATCTTAATTGTATTAGGAAACTAAATCTTTTCCTAATCTTTGATCTTTATCTTTTAAGGAAGATCTTTTAGAATCCTCTGTCTTTTGTAGAATATTATATTGTCGTTTTAAGTCCTTAATGTTTCATTCTTTTGTTCTTTTTGTATCATCAAATCGATAATTCTCAACACTATTTTGCTGACCTATTTTGAAAAAAAAACTTAGATGTTTCAAGTTTAACATCTCTTGTTTGAAGGTATTTATGAACATCAATCAATGTTTTAGCCATCCAAGAATCCTTATCCCTACACTTTGAGACATGTAAGGTCCATGGGCAAATGGGTTTATCTTGCTTCACTTTGAGACCTTTATCCTTTACATCCTTGCATTTCTTTCCCATAAGGTTTTTCTTTTCCCAATAAAGCCCTTGGTGTTTTAGGTGGATGAAGTGTCACCTTCTCTGGTAGGTGATGCAATGAATTCCTTTAGGCCACTTTTTCTTTTCACATAACCAATGACAATGACATAACACTTAGCTCTCACCCTACCATGATCACATTTAAGAACCTTGATAGCTCTCTGTGCCTCCACTACAAGTACCCTCACCCTCTCCAAGTACCCCCACCCTCTCCGTCACTTGTTTTCTAGTCCAAAATTCTTGTCTTACAAAAAAATCACCTTCTCTAATGTTAGCTTCAACCTTTTGTTTATGAGGGAAGGCTATTCGTCATCACCCTCACCACTACTGTCAAATTCATGAAATTCAATTTCATCAACACCATACTCATGCCATAGTTTATTAGCATCTATCCTAACCTAGGTTTGCATCATCCTCAAAGTAGAAGTTTTGCATGTCCACTTCAGGTTCTGTTTGTGGTATCTTAGTGTCATTATGGTGAAAATCACTCTCATCTCCTCCAACCAAACCTTCCTCCTGTAACACCCCAAAATCTAATTTTAGATATTTTATTACGAGAAAGCCATTAAGTAAGTTTAACTACGAGTTTTATAAGTTGAAAAAAGCGTTACATGATTGGTTAGTCAAACCATAAGTATAATATTATGTAAGTGGTTTTAGAAAGTTTAATGTGTCACATTTATAAGAGAATATGACTTTGGGACCATAGGTGCCAATAGGCCACAGATATAACTAACTTATAAGTTAGATAAGTCTTAGACCTTTTCCACATATTCCAAATGTTTCTATAGTTGTGTAGTTTAGTGTATGTCGACATAGAGAGAAAGGAAAGGAGGGATACATGAGCCATGATCATTCCTAGATGAAGAATTAAGGATGTTTTGCAAGTTTATGCACCTAGGTAATGTTCCCATGAAGTGAGTGTTGGGTGGTGGTGGGGTATGGGAGAGGGTGGCCGGTCGGTTTTGCGAAAATAATTTTATGTATATTATTTTTTATATTATATTTTAAAATGCGTAATCCTTATATTGAATTAAATAAGAGTAAGGGTTTGTGTACCCAATTTGGAGGTTTTAGGTAATTATCATTCCTTAACATATATTGAAGTGTTTATTATATGGGGTTAAGATTTTTTAATGATGTTGGTGCAACATTGACTAGGATTTCTTTTATGTTTTAATGATGTCAAATAAACGTTCACAACACTTAAAGTAACAAACGATAGCCAAAATCCAAAAAACCGAAAAAGTGAATCTAGCGCGCTGGTCACGTGGCCAGCGCGCCACT
>BQNB010121699.1:0-11056 GCA_026074375.1 Tanacetum coccineum
CGAGCTTTTGTAAACATTTTGTTAAATCCAATGTATCAGTTTTAAACGACTTTTAATTGTCATTCAATATATATCTTGTGCTAGTGATCTGAGAAGTAACACGCCCCGGAGCCTTATTCCGCTGCGACCCAAATTTGCGGGTGTTACATAGTGTGCACTCAACCCCTAACCATAATGATTTTGAGCATTTTAAGAGAGGTGAGAACTTCAGGCTACTAAAGCCAAAGAGCCCACAAAGAAGTGGGTTCACAAGAGAAACTAACAAAGTTTATTATTTGTGCAGAGACACATCAGGGAGCCTATTTGGTACCTGGACAGTGGATGTTCAACGAGTATGACTGGTGTTAAGAGTTATCTGCATAAATATGTAGAGCAACCAGGTCTTAAGGTAGTGTTTGGTGATAACTCATCTTGTATTACTAAGAGATATGGTTCAATAAACTGTGGTGATATTATTTTTCTAAGGTAGCCTTTGTTAATGGTCTGCCTCTTTGCCAAAGCCTCAGAAAGTGTAAACTGGCTATGGTACAAAAGGCTACCATATCTAAATTTCAAGAACATCAATAAACTTGCTAAGAAAAACGAAGTTCTTGGCCTTCCTTCACTTGTTTATTCAAAAGATAAACCATGTTTTTCATGTAAAAAAGGAAAGCATAAAAGAACCTCTTTCAAAACTAAACAAAACTTCTTAATCAGGAAATGCTTACATCTTCTTCATATGGATCTCTTTAGACCCGTCAGTCTGATATCCATTAATCATGAGAAATACACCCTAGTCATTGTTGATGAGTACTCAAGGTACACATGGGTTCACTTTCTCAAGAAGAAGAGTCATGCAGCTGAAATGATTATGTCTTTTATCAGGATGGTTGAAACCAAAATGATGTAAAAGTCAAACAAATCAGAATTAATAATGGGACTGAGTTTAGAATCTCTAAGCCTGAGAGTTTTTGTGATGAGAAAGGAATTTCTCAAAACTTCTTTTCTCCCTATACACCTGAACAAAATGGTGTAGCTCAAAGGAAAAAATAGATATCTCTTTGAGGCTGCTAGAACCATGCTGAATGGTTCAATACTCTCTAAGCATTTTTGGACTGAAGCAGTCAATTACCTGTTACACTCAGAATAGATCAATCATTGTCAAAAGACATGATAAGACTCTCTATGAGATATTCAGAGAAAGAATCCCTTATATCAGCTATTTTCATGTATTATATGTACTGTGTTTTTCATAAATCATAACGGAAATCATCTAAGCAAACTTGTGTGCAAAAGTGATGATGGATATTTTCCTTGGTTACTCATTTAACTCTGATGTCTTTAGAGTCTTCACACATAAAGGGACAACAGATAAAGAGATGATATGTTACCATTTATGAGAGTTATAGATTCCATCAGTTCAAATACCTCAATAGATAAAATTAGAATTGATGACTCATCTAGATATCCTCCTAATGAATTTGCTCAAGAAGATGACCCATCTAAACAATATCAAGCCAATTTTAAATTTTCATACTACATCATTCCCCGAGGTCGTTCACTCAGTAAACTCACCCAAGAAAATCATGTCCCTGAAGTGACTACTCTAAATGAGCAAGACAACCCTCATACTAAGGATGTTGAAGGCCCTCCTGACCCTATAAACACTGAAGGAACTCAAGAACAAATTGTTTAAGATGAACAAATCAATCATCAACTCACTGAAGAGACTTCAGGGAACAACACTAAAACCTCAGTACCTATTATTGAACTATTAGTCCCTGAAGGCATGCTTACAAGAAGCATAGCTGCCAAGCTTACACCTGCCTCAACTAGTGAATGTCTATTTGCTGACTTTATCTCTATGATAGAACCAAAGAATGGTTTTCAGTGGCACGAAAAGAATATCCATGATGGGTTGATGCTATTGCAAGGAAGAAGCCTGAGATCAAGTCTATAGCAAATACTACGTCTGACTCTTGTTCCGCACTCCCTTATGGAATAAATTAGACAAAGCTCCAAATGGGTGTCAAGAAAAGAAGATGACATGGGAATTGTCACCAAGAACAAAGCAAGACTAGTTGCTCAAGGTTATAGTCTGGAAGAAGGAATTAACTATGATGAAACCTTTGCACCAGTGGCAAGAATAGAAGCCATCAGGATCCTTTTTGCCTTTGCTACATACATGAACTTCATAGTTTTTCAAATGGATGTCAAAAGTGCCTTCCTAAATGGAAAACTAAAAGAATTTTATGTGAAACAGCTTCCTGCCTTTGAAATTAGTAAGTTCCCTGACTATGTCTGCAAGCTTGAGAAAGCCCTTTATGGACTAAAACAAGCACCAAAGGCATGGTATGAAACTCTATCTACATTCCCTATTCAAAATAAGTTTGTTAGGGGAAGAATAGATAACACTTGTTTATCTATAAATCAAAAGGAGATGTTCTCCTTGTTCTAGCGTATGTGGATGACATCATATTTGGCTCAACAAGTTATAAACTTTGTAAACAGGTTGAGAAACTAATGACAATAAAATTTGAAATGAGTATGATGGGAGAACTCACTTACTTCCTTGGACTGAAAATTAAGCAGGATGACAAAGGAATATTCATTTGTCAAGAACAATATACAAGGAACTTACTAAAGAAATATAAAACTTCTGATAGTTCCTTAGTGAAGACTCTAATGGTTCCTCCAAACAATCTAGGGCCTGGTCTTGCTGGTAAACCGATCAATGAGACCCTGTATAGAGGAATGATTGGGTCCATAATGTACTTAACTGCAACCAGGCTTGATATCCAATTCTCAACATGTTTATGTGCAAGATATCAAGCCAATCCAAAAGAATCACATCTATTGCTATGAAAATGATCTTCAGGTACTTGAAAGGAACTTTATCTTTTGGTCTATGGTATCCAAAATGCTCAAGATTTGATCTTAAGCTATACTCAGACTCATACTATGCTGGTTGTAATATGGACAGAAAAAAGCACCTCAGGTGCCTATCAAATTCTTGGAGGAAAATTGGTTTGTTGTAGTGCTAAGAAACAACAGTCACTTGCTATGTCCTCAGCTAAAACTAAATATGTTACTGTTGCTGGGTGTTATGCAAACATTCTATGGATAAAAATTCAACTCAATGACTATGACATCCATTACAAGATGGTACCCATCTTTTGTGACAACACCAGTGCCATAGCTATATCCAACAACCCAGTCCTTCATTCAAGAACCAAGCATATTGATATAAGATATCATTTCATCAGGGACCACATCCTAAAAGTAGATATTGAATTACACTTCATCCCCACTAAGTATCAGCTAGCTGATATATTCATAAAGCCTCTGGATAAACCTACTTTTACGAGGCTAAAAGCAGAGTTAGGTATGCTAAACATTGATTGATCAGTCTCCTAGATCAATCATGTTTAGTATGGTGTAAATATTCTTCTCTCCCTGAAACCTTCTTCCTAAACCAAATATGACTCTCATGACACTGAGGGATACATTAAATAAAGTAACTAAATGCTATAAATCTTTAGTTACTTAAATATCCTAGGTTGGTGACTGAACACATTAAATAAGAAACAAATATTCCTTATCTAACTGTCATCCAACAGTCATGGGTCTTATTTTTCCTATTTTCACTCAACAAATCCCACTAAGCATTTAATGCTCACTCCCACACACTTTATCCCTTCCCAAAATGTCTTTTCACATCCCACCGTTATCCCAACGTCATGCCTGGAAAAGTACATGCCAATATAACGGCTAAATAGTAGCCGAAATAGTAAGGATAGTGACAGACGTGGGCGATGGCATTTAATGTGGGATACCAACCATCTTTTAACTTTTTTCAAAATAAAAAGCTTAAAAAATATTAAAACCTTTCCCAATTCACCTATAAATATACCCATCCAGAGGAGTAACACACACAAAATTTTCAAAATGCAAACAAACTCTGCTAAAATTTTCTCTCAACTCAAAAGTGTGTGTTCTTCAACTTTTCTAGGTAAAAACTTCATTTTCAAACCATTTTTCTTGGTTAAAGTGTATTAGCATATAAGATATCCATCTTAGTGTTTTTCCACCTTGATAACATATCAAAAATTTCACGACAACGATCAAAGTTAGATTTAACTTGTGACCATCTGGTTTTTGATATTGCCATTGTCCTTTTTCAAACAAATAAAAATGGCAGCAAACCAAGAAATCGAATATGCCCCTCAGTGTGGCAATTTGACTATTGAATTTGTGGTTTTTCATAGCAACAACTTTGTGGGAAATTTCAACTACCCACAAAGTGCCCCAACTTATAAACAAATTTACAAGTTCTTGATGAACTGCCCACTGGCTGGGGCTTTTACAAAAACTCCCTCGGTGTTATACCAAAACTTCTTCAGGGAGTTCTGGTGCACTACCATTGCCTATGACCCAAACCTACTTTCTAATAACTTTGAGGCTCGTCCTCTTAAAGAGTATAAAATCAAGTTTACAGTGATGAATGGCAATAATCCATTGACCCTTGACTTCAAAACCTTTGTTGAAACCACTAGTCTTGATTACAACCAAGGTACGTATGTGTCTCATCCCTCTCTTGAGGCTGTAAAGGCTGAACTAACCAAGATTGCAACTAATGAGGGCCTGATAAACAAGACCCGTGTACTAAAAATTGTTTTTCCTATGGCTTGGAGGATTCTATTCACCTTTGTTGTTCAGATCCTCAGCGGGAATTACTCATCTACTGAACATGTCAATTCTATTCAGCAGTTGATAGCCTACTGTCTCATCACTAGGACAATAGTTGACATAGGAGAGATCATTTACAGTGATCTCGTAATTAGGCTCACAAGCAAGTCTAGGAAGAAATACGTTTCTTATCCTAGATTTGTTTCATATGCCTAGCTGTGATACTGGGCGGTTGAATACGACTAAGCGTGTCATAAAAATATTTGTGAGTCGTTGGCAATGAGAACAGAGACCACTAAAGTACTCTCTTTAGTTTATAAAGGACCGTTTCCAAAGTTTTACGAATATTGAATAGGATCTCATGTGTATTGCGCGTAAATAATCTAGAAACCTTTGTGTCTCTACTCCCCTTTTCTAGTAGAAAGATAGAAGTTCTATGTGTGTGTGTTCGTAGCCAACAACACCAAAGACACAGGGCCTTGAGGCCTTGAGGCTTCATGTTCACTGCCTCAAAAGAGGAAAAAGGACCTAACTAAAAAGTCTACCCCCTCAACCACTGAAACAACACCTACTGAAAAGGTGCCAACAGAGGATTCTGATAAAACCCAGTCAGTCTCCTCAGGCCAAACTGCTCATCTCCAAGATACAAAGAGAACTACATAACTCGCTGTTAATGGATCTCGTTCTCCACCTGATGAGGGCACTCGTAAATCATAACCTTTGCCTGAGGGTAAAACTACTGATCCTAAAGACTTAGGGGGAAACGATCAACCCACTGATAAGGGATTGCCTTCCATAGTTCCTGATGTAGTATAATGTTTCTGGTAAGACCAGGTCGTCCATATGGATTTGATTATGTTCTTATAAGAGTTTTAAGACAAAACCTAATAACTTTTTCAGATGAGATATGATTGATGATGAATTCAATAATAAAGGAGTATAACTACTCGGATAGTTTCGATTTTAGGACTTAACTTATAAAAAGGTTTTTTCATCAAAAAACGTTTTTACAACTTAACTTGTTTTAACTTAAGACTTATATTAGTTAACTTAATCAGATGTGTCAAGCAAATAATCAAGTTACTATTACATCAAATCTATTTTGTTTATCAAATAATGTAAGCGAATTTCTCCAACCAAACGATAAAGACCATAGAAAAATCTTTAAAACAATATAGCACACAACATGTCTTTCGGCCTATATCGTTATGTGCATAAAATCAAAGTTAATGAACAAAGTTAACAAGATAAGACACGATAGGATTTCAACACAAGCTTAAGATTGACAAGATCATAATAATACCAAATACTTATTTATTATATTAACATCACCGAATAGTCTTAAGAGGTTTAGCCTCTCATGGCTAAAAAGTTACATGAGATTCGGAATGGATCACTAGTACCTGGATACAAATATTGAACCTTTATTTAAACCCTTATTTACTAATACTTATAAAACCGTCTTCTTAGAGTGGCTTCTTACTTGATTTCGGCCTAATACCAAGGAAAGTAGGAGAGAATACTTGATGTGTGTAAGATTGGTGAATAATTGATTTGATAAGGAATGATGAAAATGGTTTGATTTTCATCTCTATTTATAGACTATGTGAGAGCAAAAGTGTGGCGCACATTCTAAAATGTGCGGCGTACTTAGCCTAAGTCGGTGGAAATATCATTAACGCTAAAGAGAAATGCGGTGCACATTCTAGGAATACCGGCGCACGTAAGCGTATTAACTGGCTTCATTTAATTCGATGGCAAGTACGGTGCACACATAAGATTGTGCGGTGTACATTCTTGCGATATTGGCTTTTATCATTTCTTTTCTTCTAACTTTGCTTCCGATAAGTATAAACACTTGTAATTTGAATATATTGAGCTTGTACCGTCTTTAAGTGAACCTGCACATATTCTATGTGATTAAGTATCGAAAGTTTACGAGAAATGATAAAATATATACAAATAACGCCGCCTAAAACATGTATAATTAAGGCATTATCAAATCCCTCCACACTTAGCTATTGCTTGCCCTCAAGCAATCAAAGCAAGAAAACAAGATTCATTTATCGTGGATATGGAGAAATTATTTTTTGTACAAGAGTTTACTGGTTTTATAACATTTTAGGCATAGACATATAACTAAGCACCTCACATAGGGAATGTGTTTATTTTTTAGATTCACTCAAGTCACTCATTTAGGGTTTATATTTCTGAAGTCACTCAATTTGCACAGACATAATCTAGATAGCTACCATAGGCTTGTACAAGATACATAAACATGCCTGTTGCGGCGTGAGCACCTAGACATAATCTCAAAGAGGTAAAACGTGATAATGATGTGGGTGAGTATGATACATAATTTCATATGCTAAGCCAGAGCCTTATAACAACTTGTATAACTTTTTACTTCTCTTTCTTACTCTCTTTTTTGTAATACCAAATACTCATAACAATGATAACTTAAGGCTGGCACAGAGTTGAGATATTGAGCACATAGATCTTGAGATACTTGGGGGTATTTTAGCACTAAAAGCGAGTGCTGAAGATAATGAGATTACTTGGGGATTTGTTTTACCTCTTATCATACGATATTCCCTATAAATTAACCTCATTGCGGTTAGTAAATGATGATCAAGCACAAGTTCTGAAGCTATTAAATTATCGGCACCCTCATAAAATGTGCAAAAGATATGCATCAAAGGCTAGAATATACCTCACAGTTTAGTGGACTTAATTTGTGTTAGTTATGATGTCAATCCGAGTAGGATTTGCCTTACCAAGTATATACATATTTTAATTTTGGAAGAAAATTATATATTAATTTTTATTTTAAAATATGAGTTGAAAATGTGGCTAGATTGTAGTGCAAACATGGAGAGAAATGATATATTTTAATTTTTCTTATTTGGCTCCATCCACACTTAAGTTAAACATTGCCCTCAATGTGAGAACTGATAAAAATAGAAAAAATAGGGAAAATTAAGGGAAAGCGGTACTTCCTGGGGCATAGTATGATATAGTTGCAAGCTTGTCTTTGAGCAAAACGCCATAATTTTTCGATTTATGATATATTACCTGCAAAATTGAACAAAAAAAACATACAAAAAGAAAAATATTTTTGGTTTTTTTAAGAGAGAAGAGAGGAGAGGAGAAGGGACTCCTCCACACTTGAGTTAAAACACGGGTTACCTCCCAAAAATCGCTTAGTTTTTAAGAGAGTTATTAGCTAGACTCATACTTCTGAGGTTTAGTTTTTGTAATAGAAGGGAGTGATTTCTTCCATTTGGTCATTTTCTTCTTCGTGGTAGAGTTTGAGTCGATGACCGTTAACAATGAACGTCTTTCCATCTTTTCCATATAGTTTAACATATCCGGATGGATATTGATATTTTACCACATATGGTCCAAGTCATCGAGATTTGAGTTTTGACTGTTTGAATTTGTACTTAGAGTGGAATAATAGCACTTTGTTTTCGTTTTTGAACTCTTTTCTCATTTTGAGTTTTCTGTCATGTCAGACTTTGGTTCTTGCCTTGTATAGACGAGAGTTTTCATATGCTTGATGTCAAATTTCATCTAACTCGTGTAACTGGAACATTCTTTTCTCACTAGTAGCGATGAGATCTGGATTACAATTTTTCAGTGCCCATTATGCACGGTGTTCAATTTTAGATGGTAAATGGCAGTTTTTACCATATAAGAGTTTATATGGCGTGGTTCCGGTTGGTGTTTTATAAGCGGTTCTGAAAGCCCACAGATCATCATCGAGTTTTATTGACCAAACAACTGGATTATCTTTAACTGTTTTTTCAATGATAGGTTTAAGGGCTCTGTTAGTATTTTTGACTTGTCCGCGCGTTTGAGGATCATATGATGTAGAGAAACGGTGGGTAACTTCATATCTTTTCATGGTTTTTTCCATTATTTTGTTGCAGAAATGAGTACCTCTACCGCTTATGAGAGATTTGGGCATTCTGAAATGACAGAATAGTTTTTTCAAGAATGAAATAACAACTCTGGCATCATTAGTTGGAAGAGCTTGAGCTTCGACCCATTTAGAAACATAATCGACAGCGACTAAAATATATTCGAATTTATATGATTTCAGGAATGGTCCCATAAAGTCGATACCCCAGATGTCAAAAACTTCACATACTTGAATGCTGTTTAAGGACATTTCATCATGTTTGGATATATTCCCAGTTTTTTTGACAAGCTTCGCATAGGAGAACTAGAGTATGAGCTTCTTTAATGATTGTTGGCCAGTAAAAGCCTGAGTCTAAGAATTTTTTTAGCTGTTGTGTTTGGTCCATAATGTCCTCCAGTAGGTCCATGGTGATACTGATCTGAAATGGTACGAGTTTCTGGTCCTGCGACACAGCGTCTGATCATACCATTTGAACATACTTTGAAAAGATAGTGATCTTCCCAAAAGTAGTTTTTGAGGCCAGAGAAGAATTTGTTCTTTTTTTGGTATGTTATCCCCTTAGGTATAATATCACCTACCATATAGTTTGCAAAGTCTGCAAACAATGGTATGTCGTTGGTGGTTAATTCCATAAGAGTTTCGCCAGGAAAGTTATCGTTGACGTCACTGTCGTCACTTGCCTCATCATTGTCAATTCGAGATAAGTGGTCAGCGACAACATTTTTGTACCTTTTTTGTCTTTTATTTCGATATTAAATTCTTGTAATAGCATAATAAAACGTATAAGATATGGTTTAGCATCTTGCTTTTTGAATAGGTGTCTTAAAGCTGAGTGATCGGTATAAACAATAGTTTTAGATAATATCCAATAGGGTCAGAATTTGTCGAATGTAGATACTACAGCCATAAGTTCTTTTTCAGTTGCTGTATATTTTTGCTGAGCTGCATTAAGAGTTTTGCTCGCAAAATAGATGGGTGAAAGTGTTTATCATCTTTTTGTCCTAAGACTAATCCAACTGCCAATTCACTTGCATCACACATAAGCTCAAATGGGAGGTTCCAATTTGGATTTACGATCACAGGAGTACATGTGAGTTTTTCTTTTAATGAATTGAATGCTTTGTGACATTCATCATTGAATTCGAATGAAGTATCTTTTTCAAGCAACTTAGTTAGAGGACGGGAAATTTTTGAGAAGTCTTTAATGAAACGTCGATAGAAACCGGCATGTCCTAAAAAACTTCTAATTCCTTTGACATTAGTAGGGGTGGAACCTTAGAGAGTACATTAATTTTAGCTTTGTCAACTTCAAGGCCGGCACCGGACACTTTGTGTCCAAGCACAATTCCTTCTTTAACTATGAAGTGACATTTTTCCCAGTTAAGGACAAGACTTGCATCCTTGCGACATTGAAGCATTTTATCGAGGTTGTTTAGACAGTTATCGAAGGAGTTTCCAAAGACAGAGAAATCGTCCATGAATACTTCTATGGATTCCTCGATCATGTTATGAAAGATAGCCAACATGCACCTTTGAAAAGTAGCAGGAGCATTACATAAACCGAAAGACATTCGCTTGTAAGCGTATGTTCCAAAAAGATATGTGAATGTTGTTTTTCTTGATCCATGGGATCGATTGGGATTTGGAAATATCTAGAAAACCATCAAGGAAACATAAATGTTTATTTCTTGCGAGTCTTTCTAACATTTGATCCATGAATGGCAAAGGAAAGTGGTCTTTTGCGGTTGCTTCATTGAGTTTACGATAATCGATGCATACTCGCTAACACGTAATGGTTCTTGTTGGGACAAGTTCATCTTTTTCGTTTGTGACTACTGTCATACCACCTTTCTTGGGTACATAGTGGATGGGACTTACTCAAGGGCTATCGGCGATTGGATAAATAATACCAATGTCGAGAATTTTAACGATTTATTTTTTAACACCTTCTTGTACGTTCGGGTTTAATCGTCTTTGTTTTTGAACAACTGGATTTTTGTCATCTAAAAGTTGTATTTTATGTTTACAAAAATGACGGATGTTTTCTTTAGTGAGATTTTTACCTTATATTTCTCTTGTTTGAGAAGTATTTTGGAAAGAATTCTTACGGGATTAATACACTATACGTATATTAAATTTGTTTGCTCTTTGCTACACATCAGTAGGTTCTTCCAATATTACATATTCTAGGTGATTAGGAAGAGGTTTTAGTTCAAGATCCGAAGGAGGTTCTTTAAGAGATGTCTTGATTTTATAATCGATGTTAAAGGTGATTTTTTTGAATGGTGGTTCTTTAGTTTTGGATTCAGATTCATAGTTTTCTTCGATATTCATAGCCATGAATTCATCGAATTAAACAAAGAGTTTTTCTTCGAGAATAGTTCCCTCGATGGAATGAAGGATTTCACTCCCTTCATCGAGAAGAGCATCGAAATCTTCTTATAAGATTTCATCGATAAC
>BQNB010121700.1:4948-20413 GCA_026074375.1 Tanacetum coccineum
ATATTTTGAAGGGTTCAAAGCATTTTGGCAAGGTTCAATACAAAAGGTTTAATTAACTAAGGGTTTCAAATTACTTTGAAAGAGTTCAAATATAGCAAAGGTTCAAAAAGAAAGTGCAACTACATAGTACTAGTCACACGGATCCCAGTGTAACATTTGCTAGGAAATCATGACCCTTTATTCCTTTTACTCGGATCATCAATGTATGGCCAGGATCATCTTCAACATGCACAAATATCTTTAAACAAACACAAATACCCATTGGATAATAGAGATCTTCTCTCTTTTATCACCTATATATATCATGCATTTCCTCTAACTAAAAACATCAAACACACACTTTTTCTAACCTAAAAACACTCAGCAGCTTAAGCTTATGTTCCATACATACAGTGATACAACCCCTGAAATTTGCCATCACTTATTTCGACATGTTGTTTTTTGTCTTGACAACGGTGTTTTCCGTGGGCTAGACTACCTTCATAATGTTTCGAATTCAACGTGGAGAAAATTAATCACTCTATGGCTTTGGAGTTTCACATGTGCCGACTCTGAGCTATTTAAATAATATAACACACTTTAAAACAAAAAATAAATAATTAACACTTGACTAAAATTTTATGTCTAAACTCGCGTACACGCGAATTAAAACTAGTTTATAAAAAAAACAATTAAAAGTTTAAAACAAGTTGTCGTTGAATAGCACTGTAAAGATTTGTTAAGGTAAAAACAAGGGTCATGTATTCAAATTCTTAAGGTAAAAATTAGGGGTGAGCATGGTTCGGTTTGGTTTGGTTTTTAATTTGTTTACCGCAGTTTGGTCTTTCAATGGTCGAATTTTTAATGCAACATAGAATTATTTTTTCAAGTTTATAGAATAAAGAAACACAAAATAATGATAATAAGAAACTACTGTTGATAAAAAGAAGTTATATAAAATAATTGTTTATGTGTCCAAAAGTGACATAAAGATGACAATAAAAAATTAACAACCACAAATGTTCTATGATAAATGTTTATGTGTTATAAATGACACATTCATTAAGCAATTGAAACACAAGTGTTTAAGATTATATGTATTTTTTCTGTTCGGTTTGCGTTTTTGCTAAAACCAAACCGAACCATGAACTTTGGTTTTTATAAACTACAAATTCGAACCATCGTTGTTTCAATTAGTATTTGTTTTTTGGTTTTGGTTTTTTGGTTTCTTTTTGGTTTAGGTTTGCTTTTTCGGTTTTCTACATACCCCTACTAAAATGGACTTTAAAAAACAAGATAAACAAAGGGGCTATTCCACTTCAACGATCCACCCAACATATCCAAATGAAATCTAGATCGTAGTTTCACAAGGATCCATGAATGTATGGCCACGATCAATCCCAAACAAACACATATATCCATTGTGTAAAAGTAAAACCCTCTCTTTTACCTCTTATATATCACACACATTAAACCAAATCAACTCCAAGTAACCTAAAACACTATGTACTATACATCCCAAAATTTGCTCTCAGTTGTTTTGATATGTTGTTCTCCCTGTCATGACAACGGCGCTGTCTGTGGTTTAAATTACCTTCATAATGCTAACCATCCAATATCTTGGACATCGACCACTAAGTATATTTTCGTGACCTATTTCTGGCCTACTGGTATGTGCGCCTCTTTTTGTATCCTATAGTAACCAACTGATGTTAACGGTGATTATTTTGCTATTTTTATTAGAAAGAAAGATTTATATGTGGTGGGGGGCAAGACATTGACGGGAGTGTATATGACATTAGGCTACGTAATGAAAAACATATATATTTTTTCTTGTCTTGACAACGGTTGTCTTTCTAGATTACCTTCATAATGCTAACCATTTAATATTATTGTACATCGGCCATACAGTACACATCAGTGACCTATCCCCGGTCTACTGCGGAGGACCAAAATTAGTCGGATTGAGGTCTTATTTTGTTGGTTGTGATATTTAGGATTTATGAAAATTGGGGCGATTGTGATTATTAGGGTCTATGAGTGTGATTGTGATATTTAGAGATTATGAAAATAAGGGAGATTATGCATCACAAATTTTTTCAACGCACATCATATGACCGATTTTTACCAAAAGGGCTTTAGCTCAGTTGGTACCCACCTTCGAAAAACTCATGGGCCCACTGGATAGATTTTGTAGATAAAAGGTCAAGGGTTCGAGTCTCGGCTCCTGCCTACTCCAGTTGGTCCCCCACTAAGCCAGGAGAGTTGTTGGAGCTATTTCTTATAGGGTGAAAAATGGCTGGTGCCAAAAGGCACCCGGGGTCAGGGTGTTCCCGCCAATTCACACCCTTTGTGGATATGACCGATTTGTTTTTTTTAAACACATGTTACAATTCTCACCTATATTCTTCTTCTTGTCTACACCTTTTCTTTGCAGATGACTAGAAGAAGTTAAAAGATGGGATGGTCGCATTGCACCAATAACACATGCGTAAAGGGCAAAAGTAGACTCAAATGACCAGAAAGAAGATTAAAACGATGGGATGGTCGCAAGTTGCACCAATAAACCCCATGCGAAAAGGGGCACATAGTAGACTCACAAAGCGCAAGATATATACAAAGAAAGCCCGGGGGGGGGGGATGCATGCCGGATGTGTGTTCCGGACAGTTATATAATCGGAGACACAATTAGTCTTGTCTTACTGCCTCCCGTAGAGACTAGATTGAGAACAAAACTTGAAGTCTAAGATAGGCTTTATTATATGTATATGCATTCGTCAAACAACCCGACATCTATCTCATCGTCATCCTTTACTTCAATGATCTTGCATTCATCCTTGTCAACCGCTTTCTTATCTTAGATAAAGATGCTCCTATGATAGGTCAAAATATAAAGATGGTTTCATTAATATTTAGTTCTAATTTACGACAACTTTGACATAAGCAACGAGTCCAAAGCTCATTTTCATTTACAAGCTTGAGCTTAGATAAGCTACATGTGTAGCTCAAAATACAGTTGTGCAAAACAAAAGCTTGTCTTTTCTCTTACGTCTAGTTTTTAAATTAATAGCTAACTGAACAAGTAAAAGAAATTTAGTTAGACAACAGTCAATTACAATATCCATTAGATTATTTTAAGATTTTATTTATCTACCTAATTATATCAATCAAGTAAATCAAGCTAAACCGAATATATATGTACCACTTAGCAGTCTGTTTAATAAACAACTGTGCATCCAGAAGTTGAAAAGCTCAATATATATTTACCTATGTGTTCTACTAGCGATAATTAGGCGAAAATCATGTGTCTCAAAATAAAGAACAAGTTAAGCTACTAAAGAATATAATTATTAAAGAGATAGTACCTCTTTCTTAAAGCTCACGGTATGGTATTGAAAATGTGGTGTTTTGAGCGAAAACGCCACAACCACAACAGAAGCGGCATTTTCGTGTCTGGCACCTATATCCCTAACCCAAATGGTCTGGGAAAATGCCACACGACGGCGCGAGACACTGTACCGTGTCTCGTATTTTCGTGTATACTTTATTTTTACTTTTTATTAAATGTGAGATCACCATAATACCAAAAATTGTAGTGTTAAACCAGGGAGGGTGTTTTTGATGTTGTGGGGGGGGGGGGGGGTTGGTGTTATGAGAAAAAATGGTGATATGGCACCACTTTTCCCACGTCTCGAGCACGAAACACCACACTGTACCTTATGCTCTTATGAATGCAAGAGCATGTGAAATAAATGCTACGGGGAGCAGGTGAAGCATCAATAGGTAAAAGTAAATGAGACACCTCAAAAAAGATTAAAGGCATGTCATAAAACTTGTTGTTATAGAAATTTAGGATTCGTGTAAAGCAAATTAAATCGGTTCGATGATTAACTATTTACCACCAGTTTTGTTGGGATTTTACAAACTAGTAATCAAGTTACTACGAGTACGCAGCGAATTGGATCTAGTTTAATATTATCGATTAACACATAAATTACTAACCTTTTTTATTAAATAAATAATAAAATAAATGATATAAATCTTGATTCTTGACACCGTTAGTGATTAAAATAACCATGTGATCAAATGTTTCTCTCTCCGAGTATTGGAGTTGGAACTAGTCGACGACATAAGTGAAGAGGTACATGATAACTTATTTTCTACATGTAAGTTACTTGAGAAAATAAATCTTGTATTTAGCATCGGATTCTTGGAGACACTCAAGGTAAAAAACCTTCGGTATCTGCGTGAATTAAGGTTAAAGTTTGAAGCTAAACATGATATTTTAGAAGTTGATGGTGTTCCAAGTCTTGCCTTGTTTCATTACGAATCAGAATTCAATCATCGGATTCATCCTTTCTCATTCCACATGAATGTGTTAGAGAGCGTGAAACAATTGTCTTTTGGCGGTGCTATCGCAAACAATTCACTTCTTGACATGATCATATCAAAATTTCCTTTTCTCGAGAGTTTGGACCTTATATTAGTTCGTTAGAGTCACAAAAGCTTTGTAATCACCTGCCATTCATTGAAAAGATTAACCATGCAGTTTTATGACAATAGGCGAATTTGCATACAAGTTGATGCTCTAAAGATGCTATATTTTTGCTACGTTGGTGTTGCAACCCCTAGCCTTTTGTTTCCTGTCATCGTTCCTAAGCAAATTAAGCTCAAAATAATAATGAAAGACAGGTATCAGGCTGATGTAAGCTCCTTTCTTAAAATTTGAAAATGATGAGAAACTAAATTTAGAGGATTTGCCAAAGAACATTATGATTGCTTAATCATAAAATGAGGGTTACAAAGAGTATTTATACAGAAATACAAAAGGCGGGAAAACTAACTAACTAACTTTGACTTAGCATTGACTACTCTAGAATGAAACAAGCTACAAGCTATCACTACATAAAATTGAGCTGCGTCGTGACAACACAAAGAGAATTTTATACTAGAAATAGCAAAAAGGCGGGAAAAACTAACATAATCTAACCTTCTGCGACTTAAAGCACACTTTCTGCCCTCCATGAAACAAAAGCATACAAGGCTATCACTACTGAATATAACAGCTAGCGATTTCTACGTACATTCCATTAAGCACTTGTGATGATGAAAGTGATAATTATGGAGATATCCTCTGGTGTTTGCATATTTATTGGTTGACGTTGTTTGTCTAGAAGCTCTTTTTTGAACCATTATTGCTCGATTCTTGACCCAATTTTGCATTCTATTCTCCATTACCGCCGCGACCCCCCCACCCCCCAGCGGATCGCCCCAAAAGCTCGCAGGTATATAGGTATCAACGAATCGATGCCAAAACTTGGATATCTACACAACCGTTGAATGAGGGTGGTGATCTATTAAGTCCCTATATAGGTTAGGAGCACCTCCCAACTGCTGTTATCGACCCAAGGGAGATGGGTCTAGAATCATGACCATACTTGATCATTTCCTCTAAGCAAAATGACAGGTGCAAACTTTCAATGTGTTGTTGGTTCTGTGAGGGAATCTGTCTGAGATCTGTGGGATTAGATGCCAAAGAACATGGGAGGATTGATTGCTCACCACTCAGATCGGGTATGGTGGTCTTTAGATGTTGAAGTTTTTGAAAGATCTTGTAGAATAACTTAGAAGCCCAAGTAGCCTTTTACACAGTACTACATCAGCGAAGGGCTCCGTATCACTTCAAACAGCCTCCTCAGTGGATACCTGTGAGATACAACAAATTATTTCTTTGATATGGCTATGATATTAAGCATTGATCCAGAGTTAAGGTCACGAGAAACCTCGTAAGTAAGACTCACCCTTGGCTTCAGAACAATTAGCCCAGTCTGACTGTCATAAGTAAGCTTGTTATTTTTAAGATTGTTTTGTAAGGGTAATAAAGATACCTTGTATCTGTGACAGACAACTTAATGTATCTCTCAAAACCTATAACTCAAAGAGCTTGTCCAGTGAGGTGTGATTCTTTAGGGACAGTGACTAAATTTAGCTTAAGGCATAAGCAGCATAGGAAAAGTACTGGTCTTGTCGATGGTTTAGATACAAGAAGCCTTACCCAACAATAGCTCTGTAGATCGAAGAGAATTGGTGACGGGTTACACCAATCGAGTGTCATTAGTTTGAGATAATTGGATCAACCAGGTATTGATGACAAGAGAAGGCTTAATGATTGAGCAGCCCAACTATGCATTTGAAGAGAGGCATCTAATTAGGCATATTTCGCTCTAAAGGACATAGTCAAGCCCTTTGGAGTTCGCGTCAAGACCACATGTCTTCATCCTCCCTAGCTGTCAGGTAAGAAACTGAGATTCCCAAATGCCATGGGAACGGCTAAAGGTGAGAGATCTAGTTTGTTCTTTTCAAATGTTGAGAATGAGAGTGATGTTTGAGTTTCGGTGCCATTTAGTGAGGATACTCAATAACATAAAATATAGGAGCAGCAAGAAAGTGTGTGCCTATTTTCCCAATATCGTAAGAAAGGATTCCCTCGTCTATATAGCTTTGTAGTGAAACTATGGTGTAGTGAGAAAAAGTAGTAAGCATTGTGAACCATTGCCTGTTTGGCTCTTGCTTAAGGACATAGAGGGGGACTTGTTATAGTTTTGCAACATTTGGTTTTGAAGGAGGAGTTAGATGTAACTAGTGTATTCATGGTGTGAAGGTTCAATGTATACCTATCTTCATGAAGAGATTCAACCATGAAGAAATGCATTGAGATGAATCCCATTTGGTGGCAATGATGGCCAGTTGTGATGACACAACAACCACTAAGAGAGTCCTACAACTGTACCATCTTTGCCAAACGTAGGAGTGAAGAAGGTCTCTGGTTTAAACTCGCCTCTCCCTTGCTGGGTACAATGATCCTTTCCAATTGACTAGCAATAACTTAACCTAGCTTTAGAGATCTCGTCGAACTGTCGCCGTTTTGAGTGACACTGTAAATTTCTCTTGATAGACGCGCATTTAAACCCATTGCCTTCGTTAGAGTCCTGGTTGAATAGGTAAGCATTTCCCATGTGCTGGGTTGTGCTTGCCAAAGCTATGTAGTCATTCTCTTTGCTTTATTTGTCATCAACCTCATATAGTTTAACTTTAGCATCCTGTGCGTATGTTTTGGTTCTATTTTACAGTACTCTGTATTATAGGAATTAATGGATGAGAATTTTGTGTTTTGGTGATTATGGTGCAATGACTAATTTATTGTAGTTTTTATCGTAGTGAAATTGTGTATGAAGAAGGTTGGTGGTTTGTTTGTGGTTTTGGGTAAGCTACCATGAAATCTTAAGTTTGGAAGTAAAGGTTGTTTGTCTATTAGGATTTCCTTTGTAAGGAGTTGTGGTCTGTGCGTGGACCCACCTGGATGTGAGTGGATATGTTCTTTGAGTTGAACGCGTCTAGATCTGATCGACTGTTTCAGAGATGTCTGTGGAATTAGGTGTGAAGTTATTGTTGGATTGCGAGTAACGGGGGATGCAAGTATGTGTTGTGAGTCCGGTATGACCAAGGATCAGAATGTCATTAATTGTGGGATGTTTGTTGAAGGTGAGTTGTTGTGGAATGTGAGTTGTGGGTGAAATCGATTATCAGATAAGAAAGATGGGGGACAGGAAAGTTTGTTGATGGTGTGCAAAAGTGATTGAGGTTCGAGGGTCGTGAGGAGCAATTGTATTATTTTTGTAAGGTAAAATTTGTTCTCATATTGATTCTAACATGTCTCTTATTAAAGTTTTTGTAAAACTCCACTATAATAATCTCTTCTCATTTATGTCCAAAGTTTATTTATAGGACATCAACCACAGTTTTGGATTTGTTATGTTATTTAGTTTGTAATAGACTTACAAATACATGGATCCTTTTACTGTGTATTATGTTTTGATATTTTACTTAAACTTTAGAGAACAAACAAAACACCTACACGATAAGGCCTCTCTAAATCATAACTCGTACAATTATAACACCAAGATGGTCAAAAGTTGTTTTTTATGATATACATTATCAAGCATATGTGTGTCCGCAAAATTTGTAAATTGTAAAATACAAAATAATAAAATTTTTAGAACACGAGGTCATAGTTTTTATGTACAGACTCCGTGGAGTTAACATTTGCGTATTATGATATAATTTCTTCCCTCTGTCCCGTTTTAGCGATAGTTTTGAGTAAATTACAAATACTTTATTAATCCAACTAATGATGTGGTGCATATTCAAATTAAGGTCTTCTGGCCTTTCACACACGAATCAATTGCTGTGGTTGGTAGATTTTGTGGTTCGGGTACGTAGCGCATGATTGATGCGGCAGCTATACGAAAACCCGTCCGTATCAAGTAAGAGGCTAACAATGTTACTACTATCGAAATATGGCGTTTAAATTACCTCTCCATTCTCCAATTCTCTTTGGGGTGGAGTTTAAAAAAAAACTATAAGTTTAGGTTTTTTCTCCACAGTTTTGAGCTCTTCGTCGTCGCGAGTCTTATAACGTATACCAAATAAGCATCACAAATCTTTTGTACATCACGAAAGCGGCTTCGTTTGTGTAGTTGATTCATTAACCAACGATTTTTGAAACCTAACCCTAAGCCCGTCCTTATACTATTCAAGGTAGACAGAACACCCAATTAATTTAAAATGTCATGATGCCAAATGGTAGATATTACTGGCTTACCATATTAAACAAGTTACATACTTCTTCTACTATGAAAAGGTCACAATATCCACTTGACAGGTTCAAACATTTGGCGAATGTCAATACAGAAAGGTTTATATTAACTAAGGGTGTAAAGGTTATATTAACTAAGGGTTTCAAATTACTTTGAAAGATTTCAAGTATAGCAAAGGTTAAAAAAGAAAGTGAAACTACATAGTACTAGTCACACGGATCCCATTGTTACATTTTCTAGGAAATCATGACCCTTTTATTCCTTTTACTCGGATCATCAATTTATGGCCAGGATCATCTTCAACAAGCACAAATATCTTCAAACAAACACAAATACCCATTGGATAATAGAGATCTTCTCTCTTTTATCACCTATATATATCATGCATTTCCTCTAACTAAAAACATCAAACACACACTTTTTCTAACCTAAAAACACTCAGCAGCTTAAGCTTATGTACCATACATACAATGATACAACCCTCAAAATTTGCCATCACTTATTTCGACATGTTGTTTTTTTGTCTTGACAACTGTGTTTTCCATTGGCTAGAGTACCTTCATAATGTTTCGAATTCAATGTGAAGAAAATTGATCACTCTATGGCTTCGGAGTTTCACATGTGCCGACTTTGACCTATTTAAATAATATAATATACTTTAAAACAAAAAATAAACAATTAACACTTGACTAAAATTTTATGTCTAAACCCGCGTACACGCGAATTAAAACTAGTTTAAAAAAACAAATAAAAGTTTAAAACAAGTTGCCGTTGAATAGCACTATAAAGATTCGTTAAGGTAAAAACAAGGGTCATGT
Organism: Tanacetum coccineum; assembly: GCA_026074375.1. NCBI lineage: Eukaryota > Viridiplantae > Streptophyta > Magnoliopsida > Asterales > Asteraceae > Tanacetum > Tanacetum coccineum. The sequence goes on from BQNB010121700.1 coordinate 14,403, forward strand.
ATTCAAATTCTTAAGGTAAAAATTATGGGTGTGCATGGTTCGGTTTGGTTCAGTTTTTGGCAAAAACCGAAACCGAATCGAGAATATTCGGTTGTTGCTTTTCAGAAACCGTTCGGTTTCGGTTTATTATAGGTTCGGGTTTTTGGTTTCCGGTTTATTTTCACTTTTGTTTTTCGGGTTGTTTGGTTTTTAATTTGTTTATCGCAGTTTGGTCTTTCTATGGTCGAATTTTTAATGCAACATAGAGTTATTTTTTCAAGTTTATAGAATAAAGAAACACAAAATAACGATAATAAGAAACTACTGTTGATAAAAAGAAGTTATATAAAATAATTGTTTATGTGTCGTAAAGTGACACAAAGATGACAATAAAAGACTAACAACCACAAATGTTCTAGATGATAAATGTTTATGTGTTATAAATGACACATTCAATAAGCAATTAAAACACAAGTGTTTAAGATTATATGTAGTTTTTCTGTTCGGTTTGTGTTTTTACTAAAACCAAACCGAACCATGAACTTTATTTTTTATAAACTATAAAACCAAACCATCGTTGTTTCAATTAGTTTTTGTTTTTTGGTTTTGGTTTTTTGGTTTCTTTTCTGTTTAGGTTTGGTTTTTTGCAAACCCCTACTAAAATGGACTTTAAAAACAAGATAAATAAAGGGGCTACTCCACTTCAACGATCCACCCAACATATCCAAATAAGATCTAGACCGTGTACTAGTTTCACAAGGATCCATGAATGTATGGCCACGATCATTTCCAAAAACCACATATATCCATTGTGTAAAAGTAAAACCCTCTCTTTTACCTCTCATATATCACACACATTAAACCAACTCAACTCCAAGTAACTTAAAACATTGTGTACCATACGTCCCAAAATTTGCTCTTAGTTGTTTTGATATGTTGTTCTCCATGTCTTGACAAAGGCGTTGTCCGTGATTTAAATTACCTTCATAATGCTAACCATCCAATATCTTGGACATCGACCACTAAGTACATTTTCATGACCTATTTCTGGCCTACTAGTATGTGCGCCTCTTTTTGTATCCTATAGTAACTAACTGATGTTAACGGTGATTATTTTGCTATTTTTATTAGAAAGAATGATTTATATGTGGTGGGGGGCAAGACATTGATGGGGAGTGTATATGAGGTTGGCCTACGTAATGAAAAACATATATATTTTTTCTTGTCTTGACAATAGTTGTCTGTCTAGATTACCTTCATAATGCTAACCATCCAATATTATTGTACACCGACCATACAGTACACATCAGTGAACTATATCCGGTCTACTGCGGAGGACCAAAATTAGTCGGATTGAGGTCTTATTTTGTTGGTTGTGATATTTAGGATTTATGAAAATAGGGGTGATTATGATTATTAAGGTCTGTGAGTGTGATTGTGATATTTAAAGATTATGAAAATAAGGGAGATTATGCATCACAAAATTTTTCAACGCACATCATATGACCGATTTGTACCAAAAGGGCTTTAGCTCAGTTGGTACCCACCTTCGAAAAACTCATGGGCCCACTAGAGAGATTTCATGGATAAAAGGTCAAGGGTTCAAGTCTCGGCTCTTGTCTACTCCAGTTGGTGCCCCACTAATCTAGGAGAGTTGTCGGAGCTATTTCTTGTGGGGTGGAAAATGGCTGGTGCCAAAAGGCACCCGAGGGTCAGGGTGTTCCCGCCAATTCACACCTTTTGTGGATATGACCGATTTGTTTTTTAAAATACATGTTACAATTCTCACCCATATTCTTCTTCTTGTCTACACCTTTTTTTTAGATGACCAGAAGAAGTTAAAAGATGGGATGGTCGCATTGCACCAATAACACATGCGTAAAGGGCAATAGTAGACTCACAAGCGCAAGATATAGACAAAGAAAAGCATGCGGATGGTGTTCCGTCCAGTTATATCGGAGACACATTAGTTTGTATGCTCGAGTAGAACAAGATTGAGAACAAGACTTGAAGTCTAAGATAGGCTTTATTATATGTATATCCATTCGTCAAACAACCAGACATCTATCTCGTCGTCATCCTTTACTTCAATGATCTTGCATTCATCCTTGTCAACCGCTTTCTTATCTCAGATAAAGATGCTCCTACGAAAGGTCAAAATATAAAGATGGTTTCATTAATATTTAGTTCTAATTTACGAAAACTTTGACATAAGCAACGAGTCCAAAGCCCATTTTCATTTATAAGTTTGAGCTTAGATAAGGTACATGTGTAGCTCCAAATACATTTGTGCAAAACAAAAGCTTGTCTTCTCTCTTATGTCTAGTTTTAAATTGATAGCTAACTGAACAAGTATAAGAGATTTTATTGGACAACAGTTAATTACAATATCCATTAGATTATTTTAAGATTTATTTATGTACCTAATTATATCAATCAAGTAAATCAAGCTAAACCGAATTTATATGTACCACTTAGCTATTTAATAAACAACTGTGCATCCAGAAGTTGAAAAGCTCATGTATATATTTACCTATGTGTACTACTAGCGATAATTAGGTGAAAATACTGTGTCTCAAAATAAAGAACATGTTAAGCTGCTAAAGAATAAAATTATTAAAGATATAGTACCTCTTTCTTAGAGCTCACGGTATGGTATTGAAAATGTGATGTTTTGAGCGAAAATGCCACAACCATAACAGAAGTGGCATTTTCGTGTCTGGAACCTACATCCCCAACCCAAATGGTCCAGGAAAACACCACACGACGGCGCGAGACACTGTACCGTGTCTAGTGTTTTCGTGTATACCTTTTTTTTACTTTTTATTAAATGCGAGGTCACCAACCCTGTGGTCGTCCGGATTAACGAAAATTAGTCCCTCTCAAACTTTTTGTAACGAAACTTGGTCCCCAGGTTGTGAAACATAACGGGTTTGGTCCCTATAGGGACCAAATCCGTTATGGGTCATGGGGACCAAAACCGTTATGAATCCTTTCCACAGGGACCAAATCCGTTATGTTTCACAACCATATGGACCATTTTTGTTACAAAAAAGTTTTGGGACTATTTTCGTTAAATTTGGACGACCACAAGGACCATTTATTGCAACTTAACTCTTTATTTTTTGTTTAATGTTGAGGTCATCATACACCTAAAATTGTTAGTGTTAAAAACTGGTTAGGGTCTTCTATTTTGTTTTTCGATGTTGTTGGGGGGGGATGTTATGAGAAAAGTGGTGATATGGCACCACTTTTCCCACGTCTCGAGCACGAAACACCACACTGTACCTTATGCTCTTATGAATGCAAGAGCATGTGAAATAAATGCTATGGGAAGCAGGTAAAGCATCAATGGGTAAAAGTAAATGAGACACCTCAAAAAAAATTAAAGGCATGTCATAAAAATTGTTGTTATGGAAACTTAGGATTCGTGTAAAGCAAATTAAATCGGTTGGATGATTAACTATTTACCACCAATTTTGTTGGGATTTTACAAACTAGTAATCAAGTTACCACGAGTACACAGCGAATTGGATCTAGTTTAATATTATCGATTAACACATAAATTACCAACCTTTGTTTATTAAATAAATAATAAAATAAACGATATAGATCTTGATTCTTGACACCGTTAGTAATTAAAATAACCATGTGATCAAATGTTTCTCTCTCCAAGTATTAGAGTTGGAACTAGTCGACGACATAAGTGAAGAGGTACTTGATAACTTATCTTCTACATGTAAGTTATTTGAGAAAATAAACCTTATATTTAGCATCGGATTCTTGGAGACACTCAAGGTAAAAAACCTTCGGTATCTACGTTAATTGAGGTTAAAGTTTAAAGCTAAACATGATATTTTAGAAGTTGATAGTGTTCCAAGTATTGCCTTGTTTCATTACGAATCAGAATTCAATCGTCGGATTCATCCTTTCCCATTCCACATGAACGTGTTAGAGAGCGTGAATGATTTGTCTTTTGGCGGTGCTATCGCAAATAGTTTACTTCTTGACATGATCATATCAAAATTTCCTTTTCTCGAGAGTTTGGACCTTGTATTAGGGCGTTGGAGTCACAAAAGCTTTATAATCACCTGCCATTCATTGAAAAGATTAACCCTGCGGTTTTATGACAATAAGCGAATTTGCATACAAGTTGATGCTTCAAAGCTGCTATATTTTTGTTACGTTGGTGTTGCAACCCCTAGCCTTTTGTTTCCTGTCATCGTTCCTAAGCAAATTAAGCTCAGAATAATAATGAATGATAGGTATCAGGCTAATGTAAGCTCCTTTCTTAAAATTTGAAAAGCACTTGATTTACCAAGCGTGTTTGGCAATCATCACATTTTCTAATGATGTTTCGTGCATCTTTGTGCGTTGTAGGCCAGTAATATCCGGACTTGATTGCTTTCGCTACTACAGACCGTGGGCCAGAGTGCATGCTGCATGATCCCTCATGGATTTCTTTCACCACATATTCTACCTGGACTAGACCGACGCACCGCAACCAGGGTTTTAGAAACGATTTTATATATAAGACACCGCTGATCATGGCATACTGCCTTGCTTTGATTTTAATTGCCTGTGCACTCTTTGTTTCTGCTGGTAAGGTGCCTTCCGCAAGGTATTCAATCAATGGTGTCATCCAGCAGTATCCTTCTTCTTCCACAATGGTGACGTAACAATCCGTTATTTCAGGTCATTTTACGACTTCATACTTTCCATTATATAATATACTTATATAAGTTAATTTTATTGTTACAGCAGTCATGTCTTCATCCACGGTTACCTACACGTCTATATCTTCTGATTCTGACTTACCACCATGGAGATTTCAGTGGGTATCTGATGTTGAGCCACAGTCACCAGAGGATGCACCACAGTCTCTAGAGCAGGCACCACCATCACCTGACTACGTTCCTAGTCCGGAAAACCCACCACCACCTGACTATGTGCCTGGTCTTAAGTACCCGAAGTATGTAGCTCCATTTGACGATGAGATACTGGTTGAGGATCAACCTCTACCTGCTGATGCTTCATCCACCGCCCTATCACCGGGCTATGTTGCTGACTCGAATCTAGAGGAGGATCCAGAGGACCCAAAGGAGGACCCTGAGGAGGATCTCTCTGATTATCCCGCTGATGAGGGAGATGATGAGGAGGAGGAGGATGAGTCCTTCGAGGATGATGATGATGATGAGGAGGAGGCTTCTGAGGACGAGGAGGCTTCCGAGGATGACGAGGATGAGGAGGCTTCCGAGGATGACGAGGATGAGGAGGCTTCCGAGGACGACGAGGATGAGGAGGAGGAGGAACATCTAGCTCCGGCCGACCCTACACCACCTAGATCACCTCAGACTCGTGTCCTATTTTCTCAAACTGGTCTCCGTAGGGCACGGAAGACTGTCAGACCCCGGCCACCTATGCCAGCATCCATGGAGGCACTAATTGTCAAGTATGCTTCTGCACCCACACCACCATCTCCATTATCACCTTGGTTATCTCCACTCCCACATATACCATCTCCACCCTTACCACTACCATCATCACCTACCCGACCCTTTCATACTAGCCCTACCTATAATCGTGCACCACTGGGCTATATAGCAACCATGGTTCAGTTAAGAGCTGCATCACCATCCACACACCATCCACTATTACCATCAGAGATACCATCACCACCCCTGTTGTTACCATCTACTGCTCAAAGAGATGATATTCTCGAGGCGGACATGCCGCTTCAGAAGAGAGCTTGATGTTCGTCAAAAACCCCTCTTAATATAATATATATATTTATAAAAATACATATACATAAGTAAAGTATCATACAAATTATTCTTAGGAAATAATAATAAGTCATCAACACGGGTATCGTTCTCCTCGGTGAGAGGTGAATGGAAATTCACGTTAATGTCGCAAATCGAGCTTGATTATCATAAAAGATTTGCTTTTGGTTTCTAAACCTAATAACGCAAAGGGAAAAACACATAAAGGCAAACTAAACTAAAAATAAAGACATAATTAAAAAAATAACG
>BQNB010121701.1:7621-20413 GCA_026074375.1 Tanacetum coccineum
GCAATGGCACTTTTGTTATTGCAGTATAGAGGTATCTTGTTGAACACAAGGTCATAGTCAGTTAATTGTGATTGCATCCAAAGTATTTGAGCTCAACATCCTGACAAGGAAATGTACTCAGCTTCTATACTGGATATGGCAGTGTACTTCTGTTTCTTTGACGACCAACTCACTAATCTGCCACCCAATAGTTGCATACTTCCAGACGTACTTTTTTTGGTATCTTGGCAACCCGCATGGTCAACATCTGCAAAAGCTATTAGAGCAATGCAAGAATCCTTCGAATACCACGGACCCATATTTATAGTTCCTCTTAGGTATCGAAAGATTCGCTTAACCGTATGTAAGTGCTTTTCGGTAGGCTTTGCCTGATACCGGGCACACATGCACACAGCAAATACAAGGTCTGATCTACTAGATGTGAGATACATAAGGGTGCTAATCATTCCATGATAACGTGTAGGATCAACGGCTTTCCCTTGTAGATCTTCATCCCGTTTGGATTTCTCTACCATTGAAGTATCCACTGGGTTACAGGTTTCCATACCATACTTTTTAAGTGATTCAAGAGCATATTTTGATTGGTTAATGATTGTCACGGATCAAATTAACCAAATCATGCATATATCGAATATTGTAAAGAAAGCAATTCAAGCAAATGATTAAAGTATGTTTGTTTAGGCAATGATCACTAAGACAATGATATGTTTAGGATAGTGTTTATAAGTTTAGAGAATAAAGATATTACAAGTTACAAATCCTTTCCGCCTTTAAATATAACTAGTGATTATATCGATTAATAACAATGAATCCTTTCAGCCTTTATAAGTTATTATAATCAATATATTAGATGGATTGATAGAACACTTATATAAAGAAATCTTTCGGCCTATTTTCCTATATAAAATATGTTTTACCAATTCAATAAACACATATCCAAACACTACATATCAAAGATCACATTATGCCCAAACACAAGATGACTACTCCATGTTCATATTTATAACAACCATATTAAAAATGATAAACTCATTATATTTCATCATAAATAAAATAAGAATGTACCAACGATTCGTAAACGAAAGTGTATGAGAACAAAAGATCGAATAACTAAATATTCGACTCAACAACCAATACCAACATCAACCAATGATTCCAATAACAAGCATACACCCTATACTTCTACAACCAACCAGAATATATCACCAATCTCCTAGGAATTCAACGACAACGGCAATGGTAGACGAAAAATGAGTGTTTAGCAATGGGTTTTAGGATAAACAATTAAAGAATTATGGTTGATTCTCCAAGTGTATATGTTCTTATATTCTGGAAACGTATAATAAGGTCTGGGAATGATGGTTGATATCTATAAATTGATGATGGACAGTGGTGGTGGTCGATGGTGGTTTGAAGGGTGGTTTGGATCAAAGGTTTTTGAGGCCTTGATCACAAAAAACACTTCTTCTAAGTGTTGTAAACGAACTTGGGGTTTTTGTGTGAGAATGTGTTAGATAAATGTTATCCCAAAAGCTTAATCCATACACAACATAAGCTATACCAATAAGCAAAATAGTAGAAAAGAGATGAGAGAAAAGTTGGAAGATTTATTAGAGAGAAATAAAGAGGTGGAAGATTACACACACACACAAGTGATGAAATGGTAACCAACACCCTCTCCATGTGTGGAGAGGGTTCTATTTATACCCTTGAGCCATGAGTGGCTTATGGGCTTTCTAACTTGGGCCGGGCTTGGCTTTTCTTGGGCTTTGAGCCCGAAACATGGACAATATTAGATTACAATCCAAGCCCGTTGAACCCGACTAGCCTATTACTTAACAAGGACTAAGTATGATAATATGACGATATACATTCTTGTTCGACTTATATAAAATTAAGGCTAACAATCTCCCCCGGTGTTGAGGTCTCTTTCTTCAAACTCCTCTCGTACTTCGATGACGTGTAGATATGATTTTTGACGTGTATGCTTGCATGTTTTTGGTTCTTGTCTTGTTTGTTAAGGCTTGTTCATTCATGCTTTGTGATCTTGATCTTGAGCCTTTATGATTTGACTTTGAGTTCTTGAGATCGTTATCTTGCATCATCTCCTTGACATGAATCATCTTGATTTGACTTCCTTGATCAACTTGTGCTCTTGACCAACATGCTCATACTTGTTACATTCTTGTTTGACATATGTGATTATAAGTCTAACAATCTCCCCAATTGATGATCTTTATTTGGACTTTGCGGCTCTTTTGATGTGGGAAGATTAGAATCAACTATCTTGACGTTGAATGATTGACTTTGAAAACTTGAGTATGAGCATGTGGTTTATGAATCCGACTTCGCTGGAATGAGGCTGCAACACCGTCGTCTAAACCTGAAATAAGACAGTTAGCAATAAAAGATGAATATGGCTTTGTCATTCATCTTGACTTTGGTTGCATTAACCTCCGGTTTCCCGTTTTATAGTATAAATACTATACCTGTGATCAGGTAGATTTAAAGAATCTCCTTGACAGGGTTTCCAGCTCAAAGCGTAGGTTCTTCTAACACAGATGTATTAGATTCACCATGCTTGCTAGTTCTCATTACCGGAACGTCTCAAAGCAGACAACACGGTAAGAGTGAATCAGATAGTTACTATCTTTCTGATTGAGTCGTCAATTCATTTACTGGATCAGAATTGATATCCAGTTATCACAAGCTCGATTCATGTAGAATCTTGCAAGTCACCTACCAAGAGCTTGTTTGATGTTGGCTCAAGCAGGATTTCCATCTTCACTGTGAATACTTAAGTATCACTCGGATGTTCTGGCAAGATCTCAAGGATAATGCGTAGGACTCTTTGTTACAACTTGTGAACTTTATTGTGTTCAACAAGTGTATTTTGACATTGTGTCCTAATGAGATTTATACTGTTGATCTCTTCTGGCTCTAGATCGATTTGGTGCATTTTGGTTTTAGTAATCGTGGATGGGAAGCAGACTGCCACTATTCATATCAACAATCTCAGGAGATGAGATGTAATAAGTTAACGTGTTGTATCTCCGTGACAATTGAGACAGTTTCTTTTGAGAAGACCCGGAAATGGCTGGGAAGGGTGTGACATTGCATCACTGGGTCAATGTTGTCGTCTTCAAATATAACAATATCATTGTGATTTGATTAGTTATGTATTGACCCGGTTTCTGGCTCTAAGTTGTTTGGAGGGCTTGCTGCTTTGTTTTCTACCCTTTATCCATTTACTTTTCTTTTATTCTTCAACCCCTTCAAGCTTTTACCAAGACGTCATTACGAACACCTTGTTGTGATTGTTCCAGTGTTAGCTCAATTCTTAGTCGGCTTTTTCCACCCCTTTTATCAATTCTCTTCAATCATACCTAAGGACTGCTATTTCTACTATGGAGTGTCCTTGGGTAGATCCTTCCGTTCTGGTTGGATGTAGGACTATTAACCTAACCTAACCACTTATGACTTCAGAGTCGTCGTGAAATTAATAGGGTGTTGGGTCTAGAGATTCGAACCATTAAAACATTTTCGACATTTTTATTTTTCAAATACTCCCCCTCACATGTGCTCCGAGATTCGGAAATTGTTTAGCACATGAATAGGACGAGTCTGTACACTTGAGTCTTTAGAAGCACATTCGTTATTCATATTTTTAATTACAACTTTTCTCCCCTTATTTTAAATAATAAAACACTTAGTATTGAAATACAATTGATTAAATTTGACATGAAAAAATTCCATGGGAGGAAAAATTATTCCATGAATTGCATTGAATTCAGATTCGTTAGCTCCCCTCAGAAATTAATTACATAAACTGACCATTTACGTACTGCAATTCTTTGAAAATTATTCGAGGAAGGGAGTGTTGAACACACAATTTTAACAAATACCACTATTTATGGAAAAAGACCACAAATTATATTGTAGAAAATTTTGACATTGAAAGTTCTTTTTGAAAAATTGTGTTCAACGATTTTAAAACCATGATAGAAGACTTCTCTTCTATGATAGAGTAAGCGCACTGAAGCGTACACTTCCCTATTACATTCGGGACCGAGTTATGCACTGAAATGTACATAAGTCATTCAGAAAAATTTAGAAATGACATGTTTTGAAAGCATTTGAAACTCCTGTTCGAACTTCATTTACACGCCTGTGTCGATGTTAATCAACATTTCTAGGTACGTAAATGTTATCGATTCCAAGAGACATGTCGAGAAGATTCTTTTTGGTATTTTTGAAAATTTTCTGATTTTATATTTTGTTTTTCTAGGTTTTATATTTTTCTATTTTCTTTTTGTTGGTTTTATATTTTTGTATTTTCTTTTTCAAAAATTTTTATAAATAAAAAAGAAAGAGAGAATAAAAATATTTACAAATTGATGTTTGATGGATCAAGCAGATTCAATTGCCAGAACCTCCAGTTCATCTGGAGTCAAACATCTCATACCGAGTTGTCTGACAAGAGACTTAAACCTATCTTCCGATAAAGCTTTAGTGAACAAGTCAGCTAACTGGTATTCAGTTCCGACAAAGAATAATTCAACAATACCCTTTTCAACCTGTTCCTTTATGAAGTGATATATTGACTCGATGCTGCTTGTTCGGTAACTGGGAATGTGGATGGATTGCACGAGATGGCTTTGCTGCCTTTGAGTTCCACCACATACATAGGTATTTTTATCAAAGTGAAGCCATAATCTGTGAAGCTGAGTTCTCAAACCATAGACTTGAGCGGCAGGCACGCAGATAAAGGAAAATACTCGGCTTCTGCTAAAGACATTGAAGTGCAGTCCTGCTTTTGTATGACCAGCTGGTGCTTGACTACTTATCACCACCTAGAAATTGTTATGCCACCAGATGTTCTTACTGTGAATCAGAGGTCAGGCCCGCAGTGTTCCGAATCTGAAAAAAGCATGTTAGTTCGAAACCGGGTGTCTTGGATTACCAGAGACCCAATATAATGGAGTCTTTAAGGTACCGAAAGATCCGTTTTACCGCAGTGAGATGTTTCTCAGTCGGTTTCGCTTGATAGCGAGCACAATAACATGTTGCATGTACAATATCTGGTCTACTTGCTGTTAAGTACATGAGTGCTCCGACCATACTACGATATTTCGTTTGGTCGACCGGAGTAGAGTACACTTCAAGTCAGCATCAAGGTGTTTTGTAGCCTATTGTGTTACCAATGCTATTCAATGAGATTCATACCTATGCTTTAAAGTATCTCTTGAGGCAACTTAGCTTGGTTTATAAAGATACCACGAGGGGATTGGTGGATCTGAATTCCTAAAAAGAATTTCAGCTCCCCCATCATAGACATATCAAACTTGATGTGCATTAGTTTTCCAAATCGTTTTGAAAGTTTTGGGTTCGTAGAACCAAAAATTATGTCATCAACGTAAATTTGCACAAGCAATATGTCTTCCCCATGTTTAGTTATGAACAGAGTTGGATCAATAGAACCTTGAGAATCCGTTTGGAACCAGAGATGTTAGAGAAGAGTTCATCATACCACGCTCTTGGTGCTTGTTTGAGACAATATAATGCTTTCTTGAGTCGGAAAACTTTGTCAGGTAGGTGATATGGGTCAACAAAACCATTGGTTGGTTTACGTTTTCTTCTTCCTTCAGAGGTCCGTAAAGGAATTGACTGTTTTACGTCCATTTTGGTACATGTAAATGATTTGTGGTGCCAGAATACGCAATGAACAGTCGTACAGCCTCCAATCGGGGAGCAACAGGTGCAAATGACTCCTTCGAATCAATTCCATCCTTTTGAGCATATCCCCTTAAGCCACAAGACGAGATTTGTGCGAATGATAGTATTTTCCTCCATCACGTTTGTTTTTCCTAGAGCACTTTAAGAAGTTAATGACATTTTTGCAAAGTGGTCTGGCTGACTAATTCCCTAAATCTAGTCGATCTAAACTGATGTAGTTCTTTCCTGATTGATTCAAACCATGCAGAATCAGCCCATGGCTTCTTTGATGTTCTTTGGTTAGGTTCGACTCACGGTGGAAGTGCGACATACATTCTCGCCATCTGTTTCTAGCTGACGTCCTTGGTTCTAATGATTGAGAAGGATTTCCAAGGACTTGTTCTAATGGATGTCTTTTGTCCCAACGTTTGTGAGAAGGATGTGTTGATGAAAGTATGCCTGTTTGAGACTCAACATGACGAGACGATGTCTCCCGTGATCTTTGTACTGGTGTATGAAGATGTTGATAAATTCATTTCGTCATCAACAGTGTGCATTTTCTGTATTGGTTTCATGGCTTGTGAATGTTCTAGGGCAGAGACAGTTGATACTTGAGGTGGAGTTGGATGTATTGAATGTATGTTTAATGGAGGTGGTCTGCAAATCGGTTGTTGTAGAAGTGTGAGTTGTGTTATGTTGTAGACGTTTATGCGGGATTATAGCAGCATGTTACAGCGGAGACTTTGAACAACTATGAGAAGTTCCATTGAGTATTCACTGACATCGGACGATAAGCAATCTCAGTCATTTGACGTTGTTGCTGTCTCAGCAACTTGAGGAACATTTTCTTGACTTTGTGGACCGGGACTTAAACTGTCTTGTTCAAGTACCATTGTTGAACATTGTGGACCCCCCCCACTATCACCCAGGGGTAGAACTGGACATTGATCTGGCGCCCATCTGAGGCAATTCGTTTCAAGTTAACATGGATTGTTTCAAACTTTCATTCTTGTTCTCTTGTTAAATACCCTGTAAGCCTTTGACTGAGTAGAATAGCCAACAAAAATCAATGCAATCACCTTTTTCCTTAATTTTATCAAGATTTCACCATATCTCTGATGTGTAGCATAGAGAACCAAAGATGTGAAAAGAACTTTGACTGACGGTTTCCGTGCATTGATGATATGATCTAAGGTGTTTGTCATGTCGAGGAATTATAAGAGGAACGGTTTTGTGGTAAAAAAATGCTGTTGCAAATATTGCTTCAGCACAGAAACAGAGGAACTTTAGCGGCGCTTAAGGCATTGTTCCGAGCAGCCTCAACTAAGAGTCGGTTTCGTCTTTCGACAACGCCGGTTTTGTTCGGTGTTCGAGCATTTGACGTTTCGTGTCTTATTCCCTCTTTTGGCAAAGTATGCTGAAGAGGATTTATTATGAAATCCGTGCCCTTTGTCAGTTCGAACTTTTTGGTCACTTGAGCATGAGTCCTCTTTGGACAAGTTGTGAGGAAATCCAATGAGAACTCAGGTGTTTCGTCTTTGGACCGCAAGAAGTGAGTCCAAGTATATCGGGAGAAGACATCAAACCAATTACAGAACATATTTCTTTCATTAATGCTTTTCTAATGCTTTGGACCAATTAAGCTCCATAGTGTAGAGTTGTAACCGTCTTTTTGGCTCGGGTTGAGTCTTAGTGTGAAAGAGCTTTCTTTTTGCTTTTCCCAGCTCACAAGAGAACACAGTGATCTTTGACGAGTTTCAGCTTTGGAGGGGCAATGCACAATATTATTCTTTGAAAGCAAGTTGATGGTGTCGAGTTTAAATGAGATAGACGACGATGCATAACATGCTAGAGACGATGTTTGCTTTAGCCATTAAGCATATTGGATTGGGAGAGTTGAGTCTTGAAGAGAAATGGAATACAAATCTGTGCCCACATGAGAACCTGTGAGAAGATCATTTCCCTTCAATTAAAATCACGGATTGTAACAGGTAGACTTCCGAAAAAAGCAACTTCCCAAATCCGCATCCACAAAATTGACCAACGGAGACTAAAATTGTGATTTAAGCGGCCTTCGACTATAAACCCTTTTTGATTAATCGTTCTTGAACCAGATCTCCATAGCAAGAATGGTGCGATTTGATTCATTCAAACTTCACCGTGCCCAGAAATTTCTCACAAATTTAGTTAGAAGCTTGAGATTTCCGGTCATGTGCTTTTTGCTGCAACCCAGAGTTACGATGAATAGAACTATCTCGAGAGCTGCAAAGGAATTAGAAGACATGGTTTATTGGACACAGTGGAGCACCTAGGAGTCTTATGTTCCAAAATATTAGCAGTTCTAGATGCATTTCCTAGAGGCATACTAACGTTTGGATTAACATTTCCTTTTTCAGACTTAGGTTTCCATTTGTATCCAGATGGTGTATACTTAGGATACCACCAACTGCATGTCTTACTAACTTGCTCATATAACTTCCTAGTTATGTTTCTAGATTTCTTGACAGTGGGTCTGTTTGCGCACGGTTTTTCTTACTGGATGTATGCAACAGATTTGTGAACATCATGTTGGGTTCTGTAGTCTAACAGGCACAGCATGGATTGTCTAGTCCTAGAATTCACGCCATTGATATAATGTAGAACACACAAATCATGATTGTCATCATCAAAAAAGCACACACTTTCCACAAGTAACACATACAAAGTTAACATTCGAGGTCTTAGCATTCACACTGTCATTACACGCAGTTACAGACGTTTTATTATTTGAAAACTTAAACTTCCTACGGTGGTCTTCTACTTCTTGCTTCTTCCCTTGACTATTGTTAGACATGACTCTATCTTCCAGATGATTGCTCTTAAGCTGTGGTCTGCTAACACTAGTATTGGGAATTACTCCTGTAGAGAAAGACACACGTTTGTTAGGTTTCCTAATGTCTTGATGCAACTGAGGTGTTCTAGTATGATTGGGCTTTGTGTGCACTTTATACATTCCTGGTGCGATCACATTTGTGTTCTTGACAATTGGCAACTTATTCTGAGGCAAAATCTGTGCAGTGACTGGTTTTGAAAAATCATTAGACACATTTTGTGTGGTAACTGGCTTTGACTTTGAGAAATCTTTCTTTGCAAGAGAATCTGAAAAAATAGCTGGTTTACCTAAAATGGATTGTCTTTGACTTTTAAAAGCATTCGGTTGTCGAATAACCGATGATTTTTCAAACTTAGTTTCCACAGATTTTCCTTTCATCTTTTCTATGAGTTTCTTCAACTCACTTATTGCAATTCCTTTGTCTTGTAATTGAGCTTTCAAGTCTTGAATTTCAAAATACTGTTCACGTTCTTTCAGAATTACGTTTGACTGATTTTCTTTGAAAGATTTGTCTTGTTTTATCTTTTCTTTACAATGTTGTAAATCAAGTTCAAGATTAATCGCATGTTTCTGAAGAGATTCAAAATTCTTTGACATTGTTTTACTCTTTGAAAGCTCTTTTTCAAGACGTTCACACTTTTCCAAGGTTTCTCCGTAATCACATTGCAAATCAGTGAATTCATCTAAGTCTGTGTATATTCCAAGTATCGCATTCATGTGATCAGCATAGTAATATTCCCTTGGTGAAAGACGGTCGATTTCATTCAAAAATGTGTTTTTTGAAGTTTCCATTATGAGACTTAAGATTATCTACTCATCTTCAAGAGAATTATATTTCAAATAGCAACCATTTCCTCTTTCAAACACAAGTGATTCTTTCTAAAATCCACATTGATTTTATAATTTGGGCCAAAATTTCCTTCTATTGTGTTTTGATGGAAAGGATAGCTGTTACCAAATATGTTCTTTTGGCGATTGTTTGTTTGCTAACGTTCCTCCATCAAAAAATCGTTGCAACCCACTTTTTTATCTTGAAAAGTTCTTTAGAGCTTTGACACTTTATCCCAAGGAATTGGATTCATCTTATTCGTTATCTAACAAAGTTGGTTGTTTACGAAAAGACTCTTTGGAAAATTCATTATTAGTAGATGATTGACTCATCGTTGACATTTTTGGAAAATTGTGTTGCGCAGACTTTTCCCGTTGTGGAACGAACAAATCATAAAGATTATTCAATTGAGCATAATCAAACGGTCTGATTAGATCGCTTAATTTTGATCGACGTTCTTTGTCAAGACGATCGGTTCGTCAGAATCAGACGGGCTAACACTTAACGCAAGTATTATCATATTAGCAACCTATATCATACGAGACGAGGATTCGCTCTTGAGCTTTCGTGAGGAACTCAGGTTTTGCCAAAACTTCGTTTTACAATTACGATTAAGTTATTCACTTGTTTGAACGGATTGGGCCGGTTTTATAAACAATATCATTCAAAAACCTTCGGACTTTGTTTTCTAAAGCAATGGACTTTATAAGTTCCTTGTCCTCCGATGTTTTGTAAAGCTTAATATGAGCCTCTTGGCTTGTGCATTATGGGAGTATTGGTTTCTTGATGAGCACAAAGCTCCTTTTTCATATCTGGAATCGTTTGATTTAAATCATTTATTTGTTGAGTAATATGCATTAGATGATTTTGCCAATATCGATTTTTGTATGACATTAAAATCCCCTTTAGCTTTTGCCACACTCAATTTCCACCTTTGACGCATAATTCACATCCTTATACTTATCAATGGTCAGCTTGGAACTTCTTAATGTCGTTAAAATTAACTGATTAAGTCTTAGACAGTTCATTGTTTGCTTTTCTTGAAATGGTTATTTGATGATTCTAAAACTATTTTTTTTTGTTTTGAAATCTTCAATTTCACTTTCAATTTGTCAAGTAAATCCTTGTTTGATGATTCCAAAATTTATTTCGGGTTTTTGCTGTCATCAATTTCACATTTAGTTTCTGAATAAAGAAGCAAGCAAATCAGTTCGTGATCAAGATCATCAGGTTTCATCTGTCATCCTTGAGTTCTTTCATACATATATCCGAAGAATACAATGAGGGATATTGGAGTCACCTTGTTCAGTAGATATATGTCATTACTATAGATTCAGGTTGATCAGGATGTTCATTTTCCATGGCAAACACATATAGTTGTCATTTATTGTTTCTGTCCTGATGATTGGCTCATCATCAAGGATTGGTCCAGAAGTACTTATCTGCACACTGTTTCCTTTAAGAAGTGGTCAACTGAGTCTGGAAGTAACCTCTTGTGTTGTGCATGTACAGATAATGTGCTTCCAATTCCTGTTCGTCAGACTCATCATCCAGATATCATCCTTCAATCAGCTTTTTGTGCATTCAAATGAACCCTGCTTCCTCTGGTTTACAACATAACATTTTCCTTGTGAATAAGCTGGCATCCTTTACTCGTTTCGGTTTCTAAATTCCGTTGGAAACATGCCCATATTCCTTGCAGTTGTAACACTGAATCCCAGACTTTTGCCTCGACGGCGGTACCTACATTTTCCCTAGTCACAACAACATTATTTGCCTCTGATTATCTACACAGTTCCTTTGTAGTTCTTGGAGATATTATCTTGATTTAGTTCGATGGTATGTTTGATGATAGTTCCGAAGGTTGTTGGTGGTAGGTTTGTAGCTTTCGTTGAAGAGGAAGAGAGGAAATTATAGTCCTAATGGAGTTGTCAATCTCCTTTTCCTTTGACATTTCCTCATCTTCAGTAACTGTGGCAGGTTCTGGATCATAAGTAGGAGCAGAAGATGTAACAATTGTTTTTCCTTTGTTTCTGGTAGACTGTTGCGTTCTGGTAAATCCTTTCGGCCTTTATTTGTAACTAGTGATTATATCGATTAATAACAACAAATCCTTTCGGCCTTTATAAGTTATTATAACCAATATAATAAGTGAATGATAAAACATAAGTTTATAAGTATCATTTCGGCCTTTACACTTAGAAAATCATGTTTAACCATTTCAATAAACACATATCCAAACGCTTCATATCCAAGATCACATATCGCCCAAATAAACATAAGAACACTACTCCATAATCAAATAAATGAAGATTATAACAATCATATAAATTCTAGAAAACTTCATATTAAAAGAGTTATAGAAATTATACCAAATGTTTACAAGTTCAACGATTTGATACTTAGTTTTCCTAAACGAAAACTATTCAATAACCCAAGATACCAATTCCAATCGATTCGAACCCTTAAGTACTGTCACTACTCTTGAAATTCATGATTAGATGGTGATGGATGATGGGGGAGTTGTTGTAGAAGTGTGTGTGAGATATGAGAAGGATGATTTAAGAGGTAGAATTCGTCCCCTATTTATATGCTGATTTTTGGGCAAAAGTGCGGCGCACTTCTGAAAATGTGCGGCGCACATTAGGTGTTAATGCACTAGCATTCAATTCTTCATTTAATTCTTCATAGCTGGATAGGAAGTGCGGCGCACAAAGTATTTTGTGCGGCGTACTTGGGACATTAATGCACTTGTTTGACTGAGCTTTAATTACTTCTGACTTTGGGGAGAAGTGCGGCGCACAACTGATAAGTGCGGCGTACTTGGCATGTTTTGAGAAGAAGTGCGGCGCACAACTGATAAGTGCGGCGCACTTGGAGACTTTTCAGCTTGAGATTTTATTCTTTTCTTGTATCTTGATTTCCAATATGTGTAAACACCTGAGCTTTGTTTCTTATGATCTTGAGATGTCTTCTAGTGAACCTGTACATGTTTTATGCTAAAAAGTACCAAAAGCTCACGAGAAATGATTAGATATAAATAAATAACGCCACCGGAAACATGTATAATTTAGGCGTTATCAAATCCCTCCACACTTAGCTATTGCTTGCCCTCAAGCAATCAAAGCGAGAAAATAAGATCATTTATCGTGACGTGGAGAAGATAGATTTATAATTTTAAAACAAGTGTTTACTGATTCTTTGATTAAGGCAAAGACATATAACTGAGCACCTCACATAGGAAAAAGTGTTTGATTTTTGAATTCACACGAGCACTCATATAGGTTTTATTTTTGAGGAGAATCACTCATATACACAGACATAATCTAGATAGCTACCATATGCTTGTACTAGACACATAAACATGCCCGTTGCG
>BQNB010121702.1:0-20412 GCA_026074375.1 Tanacetum coccineum
TTTAATAAATAAGCGCACATAATCGAACATCTTACCGCACGGTTCACGAAATGTTCACTAAACGTCCGGTTCGTTTACAGCCCTAACAAACGGTTTTTAATCTGGACAATCTTCTCGATCGTATCACGGATCAATTCTGGACCGGTGACTTGGCTATCCCCAACCTCACTCCAGCATACAGGTGATCTACATTTCTGTCCATACAAAGCTTCATATGGTTCAACTTTAATACTTGCGTGATAACTATTGTTGTATGAGAACTCGATCAATGGCAAATGGCGATCCCAACTACTTCCAAAGTCAATCACACAGGCACGCAACATATCTTCCAACGTTTGTATTGTCCTTTCGCTTTGACCATTCGTTTGAGGATGGTAAGCGGTACTCATATTCAAATTCGTCCCCAACGCTTCCTGAAGCGATCTCCAGAAATTTAACGTAAAATGGCTATCTCGATCCGAAATGATCGAAACAGGAACACCATGCCTACACACTATTTCCTTCAAATAAAGTCGCGTGAGTTTCTCCATACTATCCGTTTTCTTCATTGGCAAGAAATGAGCTGATTTGGTCAGTCGGTCGACAATAACCCAAATCGTATCGTACCCGCTCGGCGTTCTTGGCAATCCACTCACAAAATCCATAGTGATCCTTTCCCACTTCTAAACTGGAATATCAGGTTGTTGCAGCAATCCAGACGGTTTCTGATGCTCAGCTTTAACCTTCGCACAAGTCAGACACTTGTTTACATACGTGGCAATATCAGCTTTCATATTCGGCCACCAGTACAATGGTTTTAGATCTTGATACATCTTGTCCGATCCCGGATGGATAGAATACTTGGACTTATGCGACTCATGCATAACCAAATCCCTCAACCCACCGAATCGCGGCAACCAAACACAATTCCCAAAATAACGTGTTCCATCAGATCAAAATTCGAATATTGGCTTAATTAATCTCCCCAAATTTTCTGCCTCAACATTCTTCTTCTTCATTGCTTTCTTTTGAGCTTTACGAATTTGCTTCTGTAAATCATTGTGAACAGTCACCATCAAATCTCAAACACGCAATGGCTTAATTCTTTCCTTGCGAATCAAGGCGTTAGCCACAACATTCGCTTTTCCAGGATGATACCGAATTTCACAATCATAATCACTCAACAACTCAATCCATCTCCGTTGTCTCTGTTCAATACTCTTTTGATTCAAATTATCCTTCGTGTCTTGTGATTGGTGGAAAACCTAACACTTCGTTCCATACAATATTGTCTCATAATATAAGAGCGAAAACAAAAAATAAGAAAAAAAAAATCGGCTCTAATTCCAAATCGTGAGTAGTGTAATTTTCTCCATGAACTTTCAATTGTTTGAAGCATACGTACACCCTCTCTCTTTGCATATACATGGATCCATAACCCTTAGAGGGGTTTGTTGGTCAAAATACATCATGAATCTTCAGTTCCTATTGGGCAAGCTCCGAGCGATGCACTACCCACTTCTGTTCAACATTTGACAACCTCCGTCTTCTTCTTTTCCCCACTCGTATTTCTTATTTTTCTGAGTCAACTTAGTCAGTGGCTTAGAAATCAAAGAAAAACCTTCAATAAACCTCCTATAATACCCAGCCAATCTAAGAAATTGCCTCACCTCTGTTGTCGTCGGTGCAGCCCAACTCTTAATGGCTTCGATCTTGGCAGGATCAACATGAACACCACTACGATCAATCACATGACCCAAAAATTGTACCGAATCTAGCCATAAATCACACTTTGAAAACTTGGCATATAATCTCTCCTTCTTAAGCAGCTCCAGAATAATCTTTAAATGCTTCCCTGCTCCTTATTTCATAATTGGGAATAAACCAAAATATATCGATGAACATATGCTGGAACTTTCCATCATACGGCTTGCATACTCGGTTATAGTCCCTAACACACAGCATGTGGCCCTAGTCAATCCAAAGCATTACTTGGAAACTCAAAGTGACCATACGAGTTTAAATGTTGTAATCGGAATGTCTTCTTCTTTAATGCGTAGCTGGTGATATCCTGATCGCAGATCGATCTTAGAATACACGCTAGAACCTTGCAGTTGGTCAAATAAATCATCAATTCTCAGAAGAGGATAACGATTCTTGACAGTCAACTTGTTCAACTCGCGATAATCTATACACATTTTAAAAGATCCATCGTTGTCTCACAAAAACAACACCGGTGCTCCCCACGGTGATAAACTCGGACAGATAAATCCTTTCTCCAGCAGCTCTTGCAGTTGTATCACAAACTCTTTCATCTAAGACGTGCCTATCTGACGGTTCACGTGCTACATGTGCAGCCCCGGTACTTGAACTATTCAAAAGTCTTCTTTTGGACTCGGCGGTGGTAGTCATGCACTCTTAGAAAACCTTTTAGGAAAATCACAAATTACAGGCACGTCTTCCATTCATTTATCTTTCGACTTGTTTTTCGTCACGTGTGCCAAAAAAATGACAACCTTGCTCGACGTACATACGGGCCTTGATACACGATATGACCTTTAATCGAGACACACCCTTGTCACTTTTGACTATCAACATCTTGTTCCCATACGGTATACGAACCACTTTCTCGCCACAGACGATAACGGTATCGTGCTTGACAAGCCAATCCATACCGATTATGATGTCAAACGTACCAAGCTCAATCGGCATAAGATCGATTTCAAAAACATGCTTCACTAAATTCAAAGTGCAACCTTTCAAAATAGTGTTCGTACTAACTACCCTTCCATCTGCTAACTCTACCTCATAACTAGCTCCTATTTTAACCTGATCGATATCAAGCATGGAACTAAATCTAGTATCCACAAAACTCCTATCGAAACCCGAATTGAATAAAACAGAAGCATAGCGGTTATTGAGCAGGAACGTACCAGTAACCACATTCGGACCTTGAGGCTCGGCATCCTTAATAGCATAAGCTTGGCCATGAACTTCTCCAGCTTCTTCTTGCTTAATCTTCTTTGGGCATCAGTTCCTACTATGACCTTTCTCACCACAATTATAACAAGTCTAAACAGGCTGAGCGTTAGCACCCGTGGCAACACTCTTCTCCTTACAATACCTTGTCTTGTGCCTAACCTTTCCACACTTGTGGCACTTGATTGTACACTGACCAACATGGCGAGTAAAACATCGTTCACACAAAGGAAGCTTTCCATCAGTAGGAGCGGTAACCATGGCTCGCGCGTTCCTTTGCTTTTGGCTATTCTGCAAAGTTTGACGAGAGTTATCCTTTTGATTACCCTTACCACTACTATTTCCACTTTGAAATCTCTCCCATTTTTGCTTCTTCCCTTCCAAAATTCTTGCATCTCTAGCTTGCGATTTCTGCTCCATCAACTTATGAGCTATACGCACAGCTTCGTTTAGATCAGCAGGCTTAGAAGATGTCACTTCACCCTTGATATTATTAGTCAATCCCCTGATGTAAGCATCAACCTTCACTCTTTCAGTCTCTACCATTCTTGGACACATCAAAGCCAGTTCATTAAACCTATGAGTATAAGCACCAACATCATACTCCTTAACCTTCAAGTCCACAATTCATGCTCCATTCTTTGAACTTCTTTTATCGGACAAAATTCTGCAGTCATCAGTTGCTTCATCTCAGTCCAAGGCATTTGGTTCACAGTCTCCAAACCCTTGGTTGCAACCTTAGTTTTCCACCAAGTCAAAGCTGGTCCTTCTAGTGTAGTAGCATCAAAATTTACCTTCTTACCCTATGCACATTCACTAATCTTGAAAACACTCTCAGTCTTCTTAAACCATCTTTATAATTCGACAGCTCCTTCAACACCATGGAATACAACAAGATTGCACTTCATAAACCCATCAAAAGTGCACTCACGAACAACAGGTGTAGTGTCTTGACCTCTAACTGGTCCAGATCCACTAGCATCATTTCTGACATTTGCTTTCCTTGCCCACTCAGTAGCAATAGAGGCATCAACACTTTCTTTGATCATTCGACGAATAACAGCTTGAGTCATAGGTGCAGACTTTGGAGGTATGATTCTGTCACGTCACATAGAAAACAATCTGATAAGCATTCATAACATGATATACTCATATCATGGTACAATGACAAATCAATCACCACAACAGTCACACAACATCAATTAGTAATCAAAAGATAGTCATTTATTTTTCATCACAAGAGACTTAATACACAGTTGCATTATTTCATGAAATGATACAAATTGTTACAACCAATAGCACTAATTCTACTAACCGAGGATTCAGTTTAGTGATTACATAACAAAAGAAAGTACAATTGAAACTAAACTACTACGAATCATGAGGAGATCCTCGCGACTTAGATAATGGACTCTTCTCATCTTTAATTGGAACATCGATAGCTTCATTCGGTCTTTCTTCAAACACAAATCCTCTGCGAATCATCTCTTGATAGAACTCATGAGCTCGAACTCTAGTCCCCCAACTTTAATTTTGGGCTACACCAACTAAACTATGGGTGTACTATTCGGGACTCTCATCAGTTACTTGCTATAATACATATCTAGATCCTCATTGGGAGAGCTCTAGTTTTCTATGGATGGATATCAAAACCAAATGCCTGATAATCTCTTTATATAGAAAGATTTCAAGGATTACACAAGAAGATAAGAACAAACAATATATTTAAAACATTTAAGAATATCTTCTAATATCTTCTGTATCTTTATCTTTATAAGGAAATCTTCTGAAATCTTCATCTTTATCTTTATATTCTCCACCAGCTTGAAGAATTCTGTATTTTACAATTTTAAGTCTTGTGTTTCTTCTCTAGATTACTTTGTCTCATCAAATCAAGAATCCCAACAATCTTCCCCTATTTGATGATGACAAAACAAACAAAGTCGCGTATGAACTTCCCCTTAAATAGAGAAATTGAGATGTAATCATCTCTCTAAATGAAACAAAATCTTCAATGCTTCCTCTTGATTTAAGATCTCCTTGAACATGTCACCACACATAATAAGCTGCAAATCAATCAACCTGTAATCTTCTTCCTCTTTTTGTAATCATCCAATAGGGGTCTTCTATAGATATGCAACTTGGATCATAACAACTACAAATCATATACCACAACTACCAATCCATCCTTCCAATGACTCAAATTACCCACCATTACGCACAATTAAGAAAAATGAATCTGAGCAGTAGAAATATAAACTAGCAGTAGTAATAATGATCAGCAGTAGTAACGAAACACTTCCTCTCAAATGGTGCATGTAGATGGTTAAACATGTTAACAATATCCCCTGAAAAATATGTTAACCATCTCTTGAATCTTCAAATTCTGTAGGCTCTATGTAATGATTACTGATGAAGAAAACTAAGTATAACGAACTGGATGAAGAAGTAGAATATCCCAAACTTATGTCTTATGTCTTGTACTATCCACGTGACTCCAAACTTATACCAAGACCAAAATATAAGTAGATCACAACCTCTTGAAAAAATCCTCATCTTCTATTAGACACTGACTGCGAAAAGTTTTATACACATATAATAATATAAGTATAGAAAATTACCAAACCACCCTTGAGGACAAAAGTAATAAGGTAAATTCTCACAAATATATATAATAATACGTATATTTACCGGTAAGTGATTCCCGGGTCGTATTCCTCGAAGATTTATGAAATTGAGACTGCGTTTGTTGTTTGAACAATGGTTTGAATTGGTTCAAAGATGATATGTTTTCTAAAATCCTAAAAGTGAGCAAATTAAAGGACAATTAAACCTAACTTTAATAACGGGAAATTAAACTTTTAACCCACCAACCCCCACCCCCTCCCCACCCCCCCCCCCCCCCAATACCAACTTCTTCTATGAGACAATACCAAGTGATAGCAAAAATGTGAGCATTTAGCACATAAGTTTAGATCACACAAACCTGTGCTAGATATCGTTCAAGTCTTCGATCACTTAAGTTTCTAAGCACGAAAAGTTACCTCCGAATGTTGTAAGACCATTCGGAGATATGATAAAACACAAACCTGTGAAACTTTACTTCATACTCCATAATGTGATAATTAAATTCTTCGTAACCAGAATTGAACAATAAATAAGACCTTTTTAACTCTTTAAGAACATTTAAACCATCAAGATCCAGACAGTAGAATAGAAAAAAACATAAATAACCTTCAAAAATGTTAGTTCTGTTCGAGTCTTCGTGATCGTCTGTGTTGTCCGATTTCAGATTTAACTGGCATGTATTAACTATTTCGTTGTCGAATATTTATCAGATACTAGCAGTTTAAGAATGCTCATGCAGTATTAACATAAAGTAACTGTATTTAACTTTATTTGTAGCAGTACAAAAGTACTCACGCTAAGCCGAGTATTAACTTCCCTTTAATGCTTAAAGCAGTAGAAATCTCAGGTAAATCGCTGCACTAAAGTATAGTGATTAAGTAGTTATGCTAGCATCATTAACAAATACCATGTTTCTTTGCATACCAAGCTTTAACCTGCTATACTACCTTCATTATCGAGCAGCATTAAGATCACACAGCAGCATTAACAATCATATTGGTAGTACTAAGTAAAATATGTGCAATATTTTAATACCCAAATTTCTGTTGTTCGTGAAAACTTAGCAGTCTCAACATGATCTAAACTCAATCGCTATCATATACTACCAATCAAGAAACATATATTCAATTGCTATTTAACTAATAAACTGCTGTAGCAAACCACAACAAATCCATTGCTCCTTAAACCAAACGTACCTGCTGCTTGTTTCTTTACTAATGCACAACCAAAACTGTTTGACCATATTAGGGTTTAATGAAAAACCCTAGTTTTCACCATCTCGACTGCATCAATAATATTCATAGTCGTTTTTTCAAGTATAAAGTCGACGGCATTTTATAAGTGTCGCTATAAAAATTACCATAAAATTACCAAATTGCCATAATTCCTGAACAGTTAATTATACCTTCTTTTTCTTCTCGGATGACATCAGACATTACTTGTTGATCCTAAATCAAGAGCACAGAGGCTCTATATACCAAATGTGGAGTTCTAAATAATCTGTAGATGCGTTGTAGCTCGTTTGGTTTAGAAACTTTATCTGGATTAACAATAAACATTGGAACATACATAGTATAGCGGATATTAACATAAGAACACATGACTATTGTAACAAGGTTTCTTCATTCATCGAATCCACCTTGCCCAATTCTTATACTTTAGGACTACTAACTAACTATTAACTATATAGCTAACTATCTACTAACTATCGTGTACACATACACGTTTTCTAGACTCTCATTGGGAGAGTTCTATGTTTTTTGGATGCCTATACCAGACGCCTATGAATCTCTTTATATAGAGAGATTTCAAGTCTTACATAAGAAGATAAGTATAAGACCCCCTAAATCTTTTAGTTATTAAACTTGATCTTCTGATATCTTCTATCTTTATAAAGAGATCTTTTGAAATCTTCAAAATCTTTCATCTTTTAAAAAATTTCTTCTTTTGCATTTAAGTCCTTTTGTTTCATTTTTTTATTTATTTTGTTCATTCAATCATGAATCCAAAACATTGTACAAATAGGGACATTGTACATAAACAAGTGGGGGGATGGAGGTAGAATTTCACTTGACCTCTATTTGCCTTCCGATTTCCTTGTTTTCTTTGCAAAAAATGTGCATTTTTTTTAAAAAAATTGACATGTTTTTCTTATTAAACTAGTATAAATCTTCGCCGAGCACATTATCCTGTAATTAATTTGGTGAGGTTAAACCTAATATTCCGTTTTCATCTATTATAAATAAAATCCACCAAAAATATGAGTGTGTCGGTAGAATTGTAGACTTTAGAACTTGACTTGTACATCTTGTTAAGACCTAATTGGTTAGTTGGAATAGACTGCTCAAAAAGTAAACATTTTAGGAAATCACCATAAAGCCTTTTGTGTGTGTGTGTGTTTTCAGGATTTGTCACACTTCTCTCAAATGTGTCTTTACCCTCCCGTGTAAAACCACTAGTTGCGTAACTACTAGTGCAAGATACCCTAGATCACTTGTCAAGCCAATCCTGTTTTCAAACATATATGTTTCATTACATCATTTTGCCTTAGCATACCTTGTAGTCCTTATTTTCTTTGTGTTGAAATCTCTGGCTATTTAAGTCCATGGTTCGGGGGAATGGGAAAGAAAACTTTATGCAATCGTGGAAGACCAATCATTTATGATCTATAAAGACTCCCTTGTATCACCACTTTTGATATTTTTTATCTCAATTGGGGGGATGTGCCATTATATATCTCGGATGTTGCTAGGGGCAATAAATTAAAGACTATTAAAATCCGTCAGCATTTGAATTTTCTATATAAAGAAATGATGAGGGATGCAACTAAAAGATAACCCATGTGACTAAAATAAATGTAAAGAATGGTTTGCAAAAATATGGAGTAGTAGATTAATTATTGCACCAAAGCATCTCAAAAAGAATGAAGCTAATAGCCATTACTTGACGATCAGGTTTTTCTTACTCAACTTTTTGGGACTTGGGAATGATACAGGTAGTATGTATTGACTTCCTTAGTTTATGTAGACTATTGGTTTGGGTTTTTATCTTAACACCATTTTAAGTTGTATCCTCATGTCTATCCGCTTACCCTTTTTATATTACCATAAACCAAATATCAGACACCAATGTTGCTTGTGGTGGCTGTTTAGACCCTTAAATTATTGTTTGGTGGAGACTTGAATGTACTTTCAAGCTTTATAATATAAATACCATGTTATGATCTGTGCGCAGTAATGGATGTGATACACAAGTAGATTGAAGACTTAGATTAGTAATAAGTGTTTGAGTGTTGTTTATCTCTTTCTGTGAGGGTGTTTTGGCTCCTTTGTTTTCTTGAATAGAAGTAGCTTATAAAATCATTTCTTCAAAATGTCAATTTAAGGGGAATCTTTTTATGAGAATTATTCTTAAACGTTCTACATTGATGGGCAAGTAGAATGTCAATAGTAGGGGATATTTGATAACATCAAATTATAGTTAATCATGTTTAATTAATCTCTCAAATGCCCTATAAAAATTAGTTACAATATAGTTCTTTATTGTATCGATATGTACTTAATTGTTTTATTTAATTAGTTTTTAGGGACCAGGTGGGCATTTTAGCAAAAGACACGGGTTGGACCAGAATCGCACCAAAGTGAGAGGCTCAAGGCACACTTTACAACGTAACTCCCAAAGAGGATCTGTTTGTAACATACGCCAGCGAACGAAATGATGTCATCACACACTTTTATGGTAAAGTCGTATTCAAGATTAACGTCCTTCAACATTAAGAAATATATGAGCTGATGTGTCTGACTTAGCATTAACGGCTGATAAACCTATGCGAAGGGTTACGCTCGTTAAAACCTTTTCTACTAAAAGATGCGAGGATTATCGTAGCAGATTATGAGTAACATCCCTAAGAAGGTTACGCACGTAACTTTCGATTATGCCTATGAAATAGAGCCTCATCATGCTCATTCTGATCACAATCACTCACGCACTATTTCACTAACAAGTTCCAATAGGATAAAAAAGGGTGGAACACAAAACCTTATAGGTTTCGAGAATTTTCACATTGAAGTTTCTCAAATGGAAGATGCACTTGCATACATTTATTGTATTCATATCGTTCATTTATTCTTCTGTTATAGTATTAATGTTGATTCATACTCGTGGTTTTTATTTCATTAATTTGGCATTTCTATAAGAGACGACATTTCTCCTAGTGGCTGGCCTAACATGTAGGTTACTAGTGTTGTTGTGATATATGATTTCCTGTTTATTTATGGTTCTGTTAGATATCCTTATAAGTGTCATTGATTCCTTTATTTTGGTAATATAGAAGGTGGCTTAGATTTATTAATCTTGATATTAGAGCGTTACATATTGAACTTAGGGGATTATGGCCAGGTTACTAGGGTACGATTGAATCTATCTCTTAGTTGTAGGGGTTAACTAAATTCCGCGCTTTAGTCACAATTATATATCATTAAAATGACTATTGGGAATCATGTAGATGGGGTAGTTAGTACAGTTCGGGTTTAGATTATAGATTTAGTATTTAGGGTAGTTGGGTTTTAATCCACTGCGCATAGCTTGGATGCCACTGCTTGTGTGATCGTATCATAGGGGAATGTGGATCGCAGATACAGAGTAAGCATAGAACCGGAACTTTAATTAAAATTCACGTCTGTCGACTTTAGGAAACACTATGGAGAATTATATGTTTTGAAATTGCATAGAAAATGCCTAATCCAGAGTATTTGGATATGAAATGGTTAGGTTAGCACTACATTTTCCTAATATCTTCTATTATTTATTTTAATGCACTTTACTTTCTGTATATTCTTAAAATCAATCTAAAAATCCAACTTCTTCCAACGTGAAAATAATCAAAGTTAATATTTAGCACTTAGCTCTCTTGGAGACCTCGCATATACCAAACTATGCACTATCTCCGATCGCGGGGTTCTTCAGCAGTTAATTAACTACTCATGTACTCGGTAATACGAGTTTCATAAACTTATAAGAACTTGGTTTAACCTATATTTAAATGCATATCAAATACGCAATCAACAATGTTGAGAACGCTATGATTAAACTACGTTAATCCTAAAAAATCTAATAGAGTAAGGGGGTTTTTCTCAGCTGAGAGACTGGCCACCAGGTTCTTGTCGGTTGACTTAAAAATCAAATTAAGACACTAAAACCACGTCAAGAAATTGTCAGAAGATAAAGAGCGGGTTCTTAGCCATATATAGGAAAACCTATTTTTTAAAACTTATTTAATAAATTGAATGTTGCGTTTGTTTATTTAGTCGCTCATTTGACTACTTTATCTTGAGGCCCGGCATATCATCTTATAGACTTAGGTCTGGGGGTACTTCTTCATTAAGATAATAGATACACGAGGAAAATATGTAAATTTAAAGTTTCGTACGAAAACTCCTTCTTTGTGATTATAATCTATCCATTGGGATTAATGCATTTGGTAGATTATGTTAACCCTAGATTCATAGAGACTATTACTCACTTGCTGCTTAGGGCAATGTAGAAGTAAATACTTTTCTCTAGTAGTTCACTAACCAAGTCTTTACCAATTAATCGAGAACGTACTCGTTGATCCTAAGGGTCACCTGCCGGTTTAACTAATCTCGCAATCTAAGGGTAAAGATAGGTTATTATTCATGATCATATTAGTCTAGATGTATAAATCACTATATAGAGAGCCATCCCGGCATCTAGATTACTTGGTCCATATCACTAGATCCAGTTGAATGATAGGTTGCATACAAAAGCATGTTAACAAGTATAAACTGATAAACATAAACATGCAATCAACGATAAATTAAGCAATCGAGATAAACAAAAACCAAACATTCAGATCTTCATAATAATGGCTGTTGGAATTAAAAGCCTCTTGATGTTGTTTGGAAGTTACTACTTCTAAGTGCAAGTTAAGACTGCTAAGTTAATGTTGCTGGTACAAAGTTACAACTGCTGAAAGATTACAATTGCAGAAGAGATAAAGATTATTTAAAGATTAAGATTACTTACGATATACGGATTGATATTTATAGAATAGATCTTTGAGAATAATCTAAATCTTTGTAATATATTGTAAACTGACTAGGACTCCTTGGTGTATAAAAGGAGGTCTTAGGGTATAGAGTTCTATGTATCAGTATAAAAGTATCAAATCAAGTCATTCATAAAATTGTCATAGCTTCAAGGTTTTTTAACCCTAACACTATTAAGAGTGTTCATATTATATTGAGGCTGAAAGTTTGATAAACTATTTGTTATTAATCTTATTTATTAATGTTTCATTGAAATTCTTCTTAGTATCATTGACTAGATTCCGCATAGTCTTTGATATTCACAATTAAAGTTTCTATCATAGTTGTTTTGGATTTATTCAATACAACTTAGCCTTATACAAGCTAATGCAGTTCTATTCTATTGGGATCCAACAAGTGTTATAAGAGCTTGTGAGAAGCTTTTGTATAAGTTGTAAACCTTTAATACAACAAGATCTACTTTTTTCAAGAAGCAACGGTATACTCAATCTACTCAAACCATCAAACTTCCTCATACTCCCAAACCCTGTGTGTATGATCGTAGAAGATAGGAGAGCAGTACCTACAGTGCATTGATTATATTCTATGGGAGATCATAGAAAATGGTAATGCACCTATAGTAACAAAAACTGTTGATGGTAAGCAGACTGTTATCCTTTCTAAAGTGCTTGAAGAGAAGGCACAAAGAAGGGCAAAGTTGAAGGCAAGAAGCACTTTGTTGATGGCCTTACCTAATGAGCATCAATTAAAGTTTAACTCATACAAGGATGCTAAGACACTGAAGCGGGCTATTGAGAACAGATTTTGAGGTAATACCGCTACAAAGAAAACTCAGAAAAATCTTCTAAAGCAGTAATAAACAGTATGAACATGAAAGTGAACACTGATATGAATAGTGACATGAACAGTAACCGAAACATGAACAACAAACACATGATACATTACACCCATGCAGCTCTGATGCTAATTGTTACCCATAAAGATTCACATAACAAGAGACATGATCCGGAGGTCGGGGAGGATTGAACAAATGTTTAGCCATATTATTTAGTAAGAGAAAGGAAAGATGTGTGTTTTCTAGAGAGAGAAACACACACACCTTATTACAAGTAAAATGAATCCTCACCCCTCCATGGAAGTATGGAGGGGATATATATAGCCCGGGACACGATCTACTTACTACACTTGACATTTCTAGTCCCTGCGTGTCCGGTTAATGTAAACTAATGTAATTCTGTATTAGCCGACATATTTTAAGGCTAACACCTTAAAAGAGAAGCCATCCGACCAAACAAAGAGTTAATGTCCCTCCTCATGAGACCAGGCAATAGACCATCACTATCCTCACGAAGAAAAGAAGCAGTAGACGATTCATCTACCTCATGGACGCTAGCAGGAACAGTCTCATCCTCAGACTCAACCGCATACTCAACCTCAATCTCATCATCAGGTTCAGACTCAGAAGTAGGCGACGGAGGGTTAAGAGGACCCACCTCTTCATAAGGATATGTCAACAAGACTCCTTGATTGGACGAAGTTTCTGAATCAGCTTCCCCCCAAACCAACATCCGTATCTTGAGTCATATTTCCCCCTGAAAAAACGTTGATGTAGCTTGAACAATCTACTAACATATGACATTTTAAAGTTGCATCAGCGGAATTTAGTAGAAGAAACAGTCAACCACACCATCCAATACTGTTCTATACTTATCTTGGACATTCGGCTTGGTGAATACGTTTGGGGGAACAGCAAAGATCAGCAACAGTTCTTCTCAAGCATGCAGAATACTTCACAAACCATAACTAAGTGAAGAAGTAAAGAACTACTTCCCCCTGAAGTTGACCTGTAGCACACAAGTATCAAAGTACACGTATATCCCCATGATTGTTTCGAACTCTCGAACATCAATGAAGTGGACGACCATATAACGAAAATTCTTGTCCATAAGCAACAATCTTGAAAGTTATGAAGACAAAAGAACTTTGAAAGATTTTGCTAAACTAGAATTAACATTGAGTTTCAGTAGCTTCAAATGACCCGTGTGAGTTTCTGATCACTCTCCACCTTTTACTCTTGGCTTAACTAATTACCACCTCATATTCTGTCGGCTATTGCTGTGACCACTTGGTGAAGTAAACCCGATATACCAAACTTGAAAATGAAGTAAGATTCCCCAAATTTGTTACTTAAGCTTGCACTGTTGTTGATTAAAGAACGGTGCAGAAGAAAGCCTCCTAAGGTAACCGCTATACACTCCAAAAACTAAGAGCCAAAATAAGTACAACACCTCCATGAGACTATCCACATTCGGCATCTGCGTGTGACACTGAGCACTACAATGTAACTCCTTTAAGTGATAGCTATAACCCGTGAGTACTACAATGTAACTCCTTACATCGGGTATAACTAGATAATCTAAGTCTCAATCATAACTGTATACGTTCAAGCAAGTCGTCAAACGATAGATTGGGTAGAAGAAAAGGGATAGAAAGAAAAAAAAATAGGAAGAAGTCTCATGAAGAAATAAGTAGACGCCATCGTGAAACCCACTTCAAAGCTCAAATAAGGATACCAAATCAACTTCGTGATCACTTGACATTAAAATCCAAATTCCATAGCCGTTTTGATGTTTAAGTGAATCTTATTCAGATCGTTTTTAGTGTTATGTATCGTGTTTGTTGTGTTGTTGAAATCAATAACCTCACAGGATGTTTACAATTCTATGATGTTAAACCGTAAAAATAAATCGACTTTACGGATTTTACTAAATCAAGAAAAACCGTTGAAAAAAAAAAATGTTGTATGTACATCGTTGTTGACGTTGAAGAGCGTAAGCTTTTGAAACGATTAATGAGCTTAAAACTTTGAACGGTGCACGAATTTTTGAACTTTGGAGGACTATTGTTGAAATATTAACCAATAAGGACCAACGGTGTAATGCGATTTTAACTTAGTGGAAATAAAACAAACAAAAGACTAAGTGAATTAGGATTAGAGTCCAAGGGCTGTAATGTGACAAAATGTACATAAGTTTAATTAATAACACATTTTCCCTCCACAGTATACGTCTTCTTTGTATTTGAAAGTTATAAATGTAACATGAAAAGTTGATCATTCGAAATAATCGTTATTCGTCGGATGAAATGCCAAATATACCAATAGATCGAAAACAATCACGAACACACGGTCTATGTTATAAGACGTGTATCAACCGCTACATCGAAACGAAAACCAAAAATTTGTTAAAACGTTAAGATTTTGTGTTCCCCTCGAACGTTACCCTCAAAAAACTTGCTCGTTCGGTCCTTTATATTGTTACTCGTTCGTACCTTGTTAATTATGAAACTCGCTCGCCACAACAAGAAAATGAACACGATCGGAGTCATTCAAAGAGTACACTCGATCGTGTCTATGAAAGCAACTTTTATTTTGTGGGGACTCGTTCGGTCCTTGTTTAATGCACACGTTCGTCCCTCTTTTGAATGTTGCTCGGTTCGACTCTAAAAGAAAAAACCACACGTTCGTCTCCAAAAGAAAAAAACCACTCTTTTCGGTATTACTCTAGTTCGAATCTTTCACTAGTTCGATCCTCACTAGTTTCGATGTTTTACTAGTTTCATGGTCTCACTAGTTCGATGTCTCACTATTTCGATGTCTCACTAGTTCATGGTCACACTAGTTCGATGGTCTCACAAGTTCGATGGTCCTCTTTAAAGGTTTACTCGTTCGGTTCTGTTTGAACACTACTCGTTCGGCCCTATTTAAAAAACTTGTTCGGTGACTTCTTTCGATCTTGTGTTGAGCTCAACGAAAAAACAACAATTTTTTTTTTTGCAACCGAAAATATGGATACTTTTTAAAAACAAAAGAAAATGTTGGAATGTAGGAGACACAACATAAAAATGTTGTGTTTCCTTAGATGAAACAAGACTTTTGTGATTATATATATTTTGTGATGAAAACGTGGACAAAAACAAAAAAAAATCACGAAACCCACCCGTGGCGAATGATACCAAATGAATGAAAAGGAAGAAAATAAGCCGAACATAAACAAGCTCAAAAAATAGGCCACCGACAACAAAAACACAAACACAACACACACAATACAATACACCCCCGGTTAGCCTGGTACCAATTGTAACCCAAAGTTCACAGCTAACGAAGAATATCCGGAAGGTCGGGAGTGTTAAACAAATAGAAAGCCATATTAGTTAGTGAGAGAAAGGAAGATGTTGTTTTCTATAGAGAGAAACACGACACACCTTATTACAAAATTATGAATCTCACCCCTCCAAGTAAGTATGGAGGGGATATATATAGCACTGGACACGATCACTTACTACACTTGACATTCTAGTCCCTGGCGTGTCCGCGTAATATAAACTAATGTTAATTCCGTAATTAGCCGCATATTTTAAGGCAACAGAGTCCTTGCAGTTGATGTGCTTTTATTGCAAGAATCGTCCTTTGTGGTAAAAGAAATTTGTGATCTTGGCAATATCAGCCCCTGAGTGAGTTTATAGTAATTACACCCACAGTCCTAATGAGGAATAACAGTGTAGGGATAAAAGGGGTGTGGGTTAACAGGCGTTTAAGGGAATGGATTGGGCTAGGTTAATTGATTTTGGGCCGAATTGGTTTTTATAAAGAAAGGAATGGGCTTGTTTAGTATTAAAAAGAGGGCTTGGGTTTAAATTTAAATATAGTGGGCTGATTCGAGCCCATTAGGTGGGTACGGGTGGGCCCACTTTTGGCAGTTTAGGTTTTCGGGTTCAGTTTTCGACGCTCTTTCCAAATTTACTTCCCCAGGTTGACTTTGACTCTGTCTTTTTGACTTCTGGCTTTGACTTGGCTTCATTAAATGCACCAACGTTGTCGAGTCGATCCGGAAATATCCATTTTAGCTCCGTTTTCAATCCTTTTGCACCTTTGGCCTCAGTTTTTCACGCTCTTTTCAAATCCATGCTCGATTTTGTCCGGTGTTGGCTTCATTTTTGACCTTAGTGAATATCTTTACCTACACAATTACAAACACAAACAACATATATATTGGCCTTTTTATTTGCTTTTTGGTCGTTTTAGGGTCGTTTTGTAATAGTAAAATGTATGTGTAATTAACCTCTATTATACGCGAGATGGATGGCTAGTCCTTATCGGTGTGAGGAGGCCACGCGAGGTCGAAAAGATAACCTCATGACAAGTGGTATCAGAGCCAAGTCAGACCGAGGCGGAATGAAGCAGAATCGTTCAAGTTGTTTTCCCCAAAAGTTCTTAAAAGTATTGGTTGCACAAAGGTGGTGGGAGTGCTCTCCCGGGATGTTGAAGAGTCAATATGACGTTGTGTGGTGTTCACAATATCGCATTCGATGGAAGCCAAATAGAGCAATGGACTAATCCAAGATGGAGTGTAGTCGCTGTACGCTGGGACCCAAAGAGTTGAAAGTTGAATGTCCCTTTAAGCCGTGAAGCCAGAGTAAAGCCAAATAATTTGAAGGATGTCGTTCGTCGGGATAAATGATTATATAAAAGTAACGTTATTTGATGTCATCACAGGGAAATGAGTCTGAGAGAGAGTGGTGATAGTTGGACGAGGATACACGTCTCCACCACTTAACTAATCTAGGTGGTAACATTTAATAGGTACGCTCAATTGCTCGGTCAAGATTAGTATTCTATCATATGCTTGGCAAGGATACACATCTCCACCACTAGAGCTAAGGAGAAACAAGTTAAAAAGGTAAATTGGGTTAATAGGCTTAATGGGTTGGACCATTCTAACAATCTTTTACCAAAAGTACCACACCGACAAGGCAGCTGAAGCACACATACATGACCGTTACGACGAAATACACATGTGTGTTCATCACATCCTCATTCGAGTTTAACCAAGGGTTAGGATGAAGAATGATATAGGGTACGAATCTTCTAACTTTCGCCGAAAGTAATAAACCAACAAGGTGGCTGAATCACACATACATGGCCGTAATGACAGAATAGACATGCAAGACTCGATCTTATTCTCGTTCGAATAAAACCTAGGGTTAACTATTAGGAAAGGGAAGTAAATTGTTGTTAAATAAAATTTACAAAACAAATGGATTAAGCCTGAACAAATAAGGTACATGGTTGCTACTAATTTTCCTAACCGTTCCCATGATAAAGACTCAGAAATATACAGACGTCTCGATCATAGAATGATAAAGACAACCTAAGTTGGCGTTCCCATAACGGTCAACTTCCCAAACATCCATACTTATACATACTTTTACAAAAGTTGTGATATCGACCACTTTATATAAAACTATACATCGTTGATTTTTATAACGTATCAACGAATAATCAAATCCTTTAAGTAGTTTATCAGTTTAAGCTCAACGACCCGACTATTAATCTATCCTTTTCTTTTTTGCTAAAATTTTCTATTTTTTTTATTTTTTTTCAAACTAACCACTATGAATCTTGGTGCAATTTCACCGTTTTCACCATCATAATTCATTCGGATAATTTTTCTTTAAATACTTCATCTTCGAACATAGAACATAATTGCGAAAGTAGCAAAATACACGAGCTACATACTTTTACATTCCTATTGCATTGTGAAGTTTCCCGACCTAACCGGAGATAGAAAATTTCACTTTGACACAAAATCCAAACTTACACAAAGCAACTAACTCTTTGATTAATAGGGCTTTACATCTACAGGGAGGCTAAGGTGATAAAGTGTAACGAAATAGACAATTGGTGTGAAAAAGACAGGAATGGCTCAGTAGGTTTTTCTAGGGGTATCTTACTCTTATAGTAAGAGTAAACAAAGGGTTAGACGGGGGTTAACTAACCAGTGTAGTTAGTTAATAACACAACATATAGGCTTTTTGGTGTATTCCTAAAAATTTACCAGGCGAACATGTTACTCCATCTAAGTCCATAATAATCATCATTGAGGTCTCGAGTGATATACCAAGCCAAGTTTTAAAGTCCACTACATCACCGACACACTCATAATTTTTGTGGAATTTTTAGTAAATGTTTGGAAACGGAATAGGCTTAATTCTCACAATTTGGTATTAAGGGTTATTTGTGTGCGAGGTTATGTAACTAGTAATTTTAACAAAAGATATGCTAGAAATTTTTTTTATTTGGCATAATTTTAAGCATGTAGCATATTTTGTTAAAAATAAGGACAAGTAGGCGTTCTAATTATTCATCCCCACACTTAGATTATACAACGTCCTCGTTGTATAAATAAAATAATTAAAGAAAATGGGAAATAGAATTAAAACGAGGAAATCCCCTGATATTTTGCTCATGATGATTCTCCAATTTGAGTACATGAGCAAGAATGTGTTGAACAGCCGTTTTGAGATTTCAAGACTCCAACACTTCGAGATTTCCAGATTTATAAATACTCCACCAACGTCGTCGTTTTCGTTCTGAAGGTCCTGTATTAATTCTTAGAAAACAAATGCAATTCTATCTCCGTGTATTGGTTGGTTAGACTCGAAATAAAAACCTAAAACTGTACAGGAAGTTGATACGCCATATCCTTCCTCTAGGATACGCCGTATTGATACCTATAGAAAATAATCCTAAGTACGGGTCAGAAGTCGAATACTCTGTATTCGTTTAAGGAATACGTTGTATCGACTGAACTGACAATAAAGTTTAAATAACTAAAAAATAAATACTGGATAACGTCCAGAGAGTCAATACTCCGTATCCATGGGGTTTGGATACGCCGTATAGACAGTCTGAAAAGACAAACTCGATAAGAAAATTGAAAATACATTTCGGGTTGTCTCCCGACAAGCACTTTGTTTACAGAAAACTCTTTAAGTTAGACTTTTCCTAATTTAATCCCATGCTTATAAAACAATTTGGGGTCGAACGGGATGCCAGATGGCACATATAAATTTTTAATAACCAAAATTAATGGCATCCTTTTGTTAAAACATTAA
Source organism: Tanacetum coccineum (assembly GCA_026074375.1). Classification (NCBI taxonomy): domain Eukaryota; kingdom Viridiplantae; phylum Streptophyta; class Magnoliopsida; order Asterales; family Asteraceae; genus Tanacetum; species Tanacetum coccineum. The sequence continues at coordinate 19,611 of BQNB010121702.1, forward strand.
CTAATCATGATTTTAATTAAAACAAAATATTTTTAGCGAAAGATTTACTTGGTGTGTCACGATTTGTTTCAATGTTTTCATCAAACTCAATGGGAGTGATGTCTTTGCTTATACAAATAACACGATACATCGGCTTGATATCAATGTTCTCCGAACACAATTCAGTATTGATTTCAACATGGTACCAGTTTCGGTTTTAAATCATTGACATGAACTAATTTACAAGAAGACGAATCCTTGTTATATATAAAAGTATAATGCTCGTTCTCGAAATCGGAAAATGATATGTGAAAATCCATGTCAGCGTTAATTGCATTGTAAATACTTACAGTGGGTTCGAATGAAACTTCCTCATTTGATGTCGATGCATCATTGTGGACGATAGCTGGGAAATCTGTCTGTGAAAAGATCGAAATCATCACATCGTACATTACCATATGTAGCAGTTTCCCAATCAAACGTCTAACCATTCCTTCGAGCTTTATCAGCCATAAGTTGGATGTACTCTTCCATGGTGATGTCGGGGTCTGATTCACACAAATTGTGATATATCAATTATAGTATATAATAAGAATTCCAAAAGGATTTAAGAAAATTACTTTTAACCAAAGTAAAATTCAAAACCTTCCGAGTCGTATCCCGACGAAGCGTGAATTAAGAAACTCATTTAAGTTCGTGATCGCGTGATTTGAATAATCAAAAATTTGATTTTGGATTCTATTTCTGCTAATGCAAAAACAAATAAAGGCAAGCAAACAATTAAAGCAATTAAAAATTTAAACTAAAAACGTTAACATGGATT